>JAVXUP010002273.1:0-144738 GCA_033070095.1 Escallonia herrerae
CAAGTATACGTGATGGGCCCATTGCTTAGCCACTACATTTGTTTGTGCGCTTGGTGGGTGTGCACCTTGGTTAATCACTCGTTGATTTATCACTCCATGTACGATGAGGGGTCTCAAGGTGACATTCTATGAAGCACGTGTGTAGCAGTTTGGGTAAAGAACTGGCACTGTTACGCATTGGGTGCGGGTGCTGGTAGGGTGCAGCATGGGTGCGTGTCCAGTATCTGTCATTTATACGGGCATAGATTGCCTGTTTGCTGTACGAACATAAGGAATAGCTGTTTGTGGATTTAAAGATTTAAAGGGCTTAGAATCCTAAGTCATATGGTGAAAGCTCCGGAATTAAAATACGATTTAGCTGGAAAAGGGTGAAGCTTACCACAAAGTCCCATGGATGAAAAGACAGCAGCGAGGGTTAGCTGAATCATTTGCTGCACTGTCTCACGAGTGAGATAAGATTTAGCAGTATGTGCTCCAGAAGCTCTTAACAGATGTACTCGGAGAGAATAGCGCATCGCCAGAAGTATGAAGAGCCTGGGGAGTTCGATTTACAGGACGTTTTTGACACTCAAATATGATATGTCCCTTTCTTACAGTAGATTTTGCTTTCTTCTTACATCCAGAAGCAAAAGCTCACACTCATGGTATGAGAAACATTGTATCTTGCTCATGCCATTCTCTTTGGGCTAGAAGTTTCTGCAAAGGTGAGAAGGTCCATGTGTAGAGTGAGCATCTACAGGGTGTTGTGTACAATGACGTTATTCCTGCCTTAGCAGCTCATAAAGAGATAGCTAGGTACAGGAGACCTATTGACCAAACTACCCCTTAGAGGATCAAATTCCCTACGAAGCTTCGTAAGGAACTGGTAATTCATGTTTTGCTCATGTACCTCTTGGATGATTGCCATAAAATAATTGGGTCTGTCCACGTACATGATAGAACCATACTCTTGTAGTAGTGTCATAAATCAGAATAATAGTTGAATAGACTGCTCTCCTTTGATTATATTTTGCAACGAGCCTCGTTTACGTGGTGATACACTTTCTTTAGATACAACCACATAGCCGCTGCAGTCTTGTAAGAGCGTAGATTTATCACAATATGAGGATCTACCAAAGAAAACATCCAGCTTACTCTCTGGCGTTCTAAATACGTCACTTGCCATGCTTAGAAGATTTAGTATCCTTGGGTTCCGTCGATGGTTCCCCACAAATCCTTTCTCGTCACATGCATGCGAAAACTAAACTCCTAGGATATAATTTTCCCTTTGGAGAGATCAATCGAATCCTTTCCATATTTTTATATTAATATAGCCGAAGGAAAGCACTTCCAAACAATTAGAGGATGTTTAGTCGTGATGTATTGGAAGAAGTTAGATGACCAAGTTCAAGGAATCTACTACTGAATGTACTAAGCATATGAAAAAAAAAATGGTTGCTGATATCCTCTGTAGCACAGGTGTGGCACTTTGGGTGAAGCATCGGCACCGGATGCGCGTCGGGTGTGGCGTGGGTGTGTGTCCAATAATTATGATTTTTTTTTAATTTCCTAAATACCGGATGCGGCTTGGATATGGATTGGGTGCATATCGAATATGTATGGGATGAAATACAAAATTTAAAAGAATTTTTAGGGGGTCAAAATTTAAAAAATAAGTTTTTTTTTGGGGGGGGGGGGGTAAATTATAAGCAATGAAGCATTTACTTAAAGGGAGCTGATCCATTGATAGCGCTAGCAAATGGAGTTAAGTTGCTAGCGCGATCTGACCGTCCATCCTGAAAGATGGACGGTCCAGATCGCGCCTTTTTCCAAAACTGATCCCCGTCCGCCATACTGTCTCGCGGACGGGAGTTTTACCTTTTTGCCCTCCTCCCATGTCCGCGAGACTGTCTCGCGGACGCCTTTCTGTTCCTGACATGTGTCAGGAAAAAGGCGTCCGCCATACTGTATGGCGGACGATCTCTAGGCTGACACATGTCAGGGCCTGTCCCCTCGGTCGCCTATAAAGTCTCGGGCGTGAGCCCCGAGAACTGTCCCCTGGTATCCTAGAATCTATCCCTACTCGGCTCTTTCAGCAAAATTTATGCGGGGCTTTCAGATTCACTTGCTTCCATTTTCAGCACCCTTCAAGCTTTTCTTGGAGTAACACACTTTTGGTTCAAGCATCACTCAAGCAAGGTAAAGTTTGTGATCTTGCTACCGTTTATCTTAGTAATTTTAATTTGTTATGTTCAGTAAATATATAATTAGCAAAATAGGAGACACTTTTGAGATTATGTATATGGTATCCTAAATCGGTCTAATCGTCAAGATAATTTTGAGATAATAAGCGTATTCTATTTCTACATAGGTCTTTTTCACAATGTCTGATTTCGTATCGAGCTCCAGCACCCCCGTAGATGCTAGTGATCCGTATCTAGGACGAACCTTTCAAACGTTGGAAGAAGCTGGAGAATGTTTTCGAGCTTATTCATTGAGGGTTGGTTTTGGCATTAGAATAAAAACTACAAGAACAAGCAGCGTATCGAAAAGGATATGCTCTCGCTTATACGAGTGTCATAGGGGCAGAAACCCAGTGCAAAATGAGACACGCGTAGGCAACGATGACAGTGATGATGACGAAATAGGGTATGCGCGGAGAAGACGGGATTGCTTTGCGCGCACGAATTGCCAGGTCAAGATGTTCGTAAGCTATAAAGCCAAACAAGATCATTGGCTTATTACCAGCCTGGAACTGGCACACAATCACCCGTTAGTAACCCCTTCTAAGGTGAGTCAGATGCATCAACACAAGAAGGTGGGTAAGGTCGCGAGGAGCCTAATTCACACAATGAGCGATGCGCGGCTAGGACCTACCGACATGATTAATGTTCTTGCTGAACAGGCTGGGGGAATTCAAAATTTAAACTTTAACACGACAGACGTTCGGAACGCGGTCCGAACCCATAGACGAGCCGCGTATGACCTCAATGATGCGCAAGCGACAATGAGCCTATTGAAACGGATGCAGATGGAGGACCCGCAGTTTACCTTCGACTATAAACTTGACGACGAGCATCGAGTTAGCACAATTTTTTGGGTCGACGGTCGTTCGAGGCTAGCTTATAAGCATTTTGGGGATGTCGTGACTTTCGACACCACATACCGTACCAACAAGTACTCGATGCCGTTCGCTCCTTTCACGGGCGTCAATCATCATTATCACTCCATCCTGTTCGGGTTCGCCTTGTTAAGGGACGAGAGCGAGAGTTCTTTTGAATGGTTGTTTAGGGTGTGGCTGGAAGCAATGAACTTCAAAGCACCGACTGTTATCATCACCGATCAAGATTTGGCAATGAAGAAGGCTATTGCTACCGTCTTCCCAGATACTCGACACAACTTGTGCACTTGGCACATAAGCAACAAATACCCTGAACGTCTGCATCACATGTACGCAAGGTATCCAGACTTTAAACAGGATTTTGACAAATGCGTCCTCAAGTCATTAACGATTGAGGAATTCGAGGAGAGGTGGGAAAAGCTTGTTCGGGATTACTCATTGCAAGACAACGAGTGGCTCCAGCACTTGTACGGGCTCAAAGAGCAATGGATTGGTGTTTACACGAGAAGTCATTTTTCTGCGGGCATGAAAACGACGGGCAGGAGTGAATCTATGAATGCCACGTTCGATAATTATGTGGGTACAGCTACCAATTTGAAGAGTTTCGTCACATCAGCACAAAAAGCGGTTGCGTCGTTGTTCGTGAAAGAAAGGGCTGCAGACTTTGCAACCACGTACAAGCAAAGGAGAAGGTTGCTTGAGACCCCGCTGGAGCTGAACGGTGCCAAAGTCTATACGAAGGAGATCTTCCTGCTATACCAAGTAGAGCTGCAAAAATCGGGCCGATACAGTATATATAAGGTGGCAGAAAAGTCGTCGCGTGAGTACAAGGTTTATTCGCTCGTGAATGACCTCGTCCCTGAGAAGCTGCGCAGAATTTATACGGTGACCCACGACACATTGACGGACTCGGTGACATGTGTTTGTAAGAAGTTTGAGTTCCATGGCATCCTGTGTAGACACATTCTGCGGTTTTTCACACAGAAGAATATCAGGACAATCCCCGATAAATACGTCCTGCCACGTTGGACGAAAGGTGCAAACAGGTTGCACGGTACCATTTCCTTTCCGGAGCACCCGTATACTGACTTTGAAGAATCAGAGACGTTGCGGTATAATCATCTGGTGACGATGTTCACCCGTTTGTCCGTAAAGGGTGCTGCTACAATGGTCGGATATAAACATCTCCTCGAGGTAGCTCAGCAGCAAGAGCCCATCGTCGACCAATTGGAAGCAGCTTCAGTCAGCAATGCGGTTGACACCGAGCCTACGACGGGATCAGAAGATGACGAGCCGGGGGAGGGAGCCGACAATGATATCCGGCCTTCGGATCCAATTATATCGCAAACGAAAGGCCGCAAGAGATCTACGCGGATGAAAAGCTCTATTGAGACGGCAAGTCAACCAAAAAAGCTAAGAAGGTGTGCATTGTGCAACAAAATGACAGACCACGACAAGCGGAACCATTACAAGGCACTGGGGATAAGTCCAGTGCCTTTGCAAGACGGGGAAGAAGATGATGCCGAGGATGAGGACGAACAAGCTGCAGTGGAACTTTAGTGTACTGAATATTTTGTAATAATCTTTTATGAGCCATCAAAAGTGTCGGACATTTTGTAATAATATTTTAGTAATGACTCGTTTGTAATAACCTTTACAATCATTTTTTTATACGTGATTTCTTACACTGTCCGCTACACTGCGCAGCACAACATTAGAAACCTAAGGTATTAAAGAATACCCCCCTACAACACTTAGTTTTTTTTGGTTTTGGTTCACTTCTCTGCGTCCGCTATACTATGTAGCGGACGGCCCCGCAGAATACCCCCCTACAACACTTAGTTTTTTTTTGGTTTTGGTTCACTTCTCTGCGTCCGCTATACTATGTAGCGGACAGCCCCGCAGAATACCCCCCCTACAACACTTAGGTTTTTTTTGTTTTTGTTCACTTCTCTGCGTCCGCTATACTATGTAGCGGACGGCCCCGCAGAATACCCCCCTACAACACTTAGTTTTTTTTTGGTTTTGGTTCACTTCTCTGCGTCCGCTATACTATGTAGCGGACGGCCCCGCAGAATACCCCCCTACAACACTTAGTTTTTTTTGGTTTTGGTTCACTTCTCTGCGTCCGCTATACTATGTAGCGGACGGCCCCGCAGAATACCCCCCTACAACACTTAGTTTTTTTTGGTTTTGGTTCACTTCTCTGCGTCCGCTATACTATGTAGCGGACGGCCCCGCAGAATACCCCCCTACAACACTTAGTTTTTTTTTGGTTTTGGTTCACTTCTCTGCGTCCGCTATACTATGTAGCGGACATCCCCGCAGAATACCCCCCTACAACACTTAGTTTTTTTTGGTTTTGGTTCACTTCTCTGCGTCCGCTATACTATGTAGCGGACAGCCCCGCAGAATACCCCCCTACAACACTTAGTTTTTTTTTGGTTTTGGTTCACTTCTCTGCGTCCGCTATACTATGTAGCGGACAGCCCCGCAGAATACCCCCCTACAACACTTAGTTTTTTTTTGGTTTTGGTTCACTTCTCTGCGTCCGCTATACTATGTAGCGGACGGCCCCGCAGAATACCCCCCTACAACACTTAGTTTTTTTTTGGTTTTGGTTCACTTCTCTGCGTCCGCTATACTATGTAGCGGACGGCCCCGCAGAATACCCCCCTACAACACTTAGTTTTTTTTGGTTTTGGTTTACTTAGCGGACGGCCCCAGAATACCCCCCTGCAACACTTAGTTTTTTTTTGGTTTTGGTTCACTTCTCTGCGTCCGCTATACTATGTAGCGGACGGCCCCGCAGATACACATATTATCGATCACTTTGTTATTTTTTGAACACTTGCCCTGCAGATAGACAGATATCCAACACTTGGTTTCCCACCGTTAAATCACATTGGTCAATAAAATCAATCGCATTCAATAAATTTTTTGGGTTAAAAAAGTGTTGTAACGTTACAATGTGAATTGGGGAACATCATCTCTCGCAGGAATTATGTTCCTTACACGGATTTACAATAAACCTAATAGCTCTAGGCCGGCCATTTATAATTTGCCAAGCAATCCTATACCTAAAGTCTTGTATGCATTCTTCGCTCCAGACAGTCTTCTTGAGGCTCTCAGACCGGCAAATGTAATCCATGTACATGCAGAGGAAGACGCCGCAGTCCGAGGAATTATGTTGCTTGGGCCTACTCCTCTTTAATCGGAAAATGAGGACCGGCCTGCGCGATACCTTCTCCCGACGCCTACCATTGACCAGGGCAGCAAAAAGATTCTGCGAGAACCATAATAAGCATTAAACATAGCTAGCAAAATAAGATTAATCAGTTTTATAATATGCAAGTTACAACAAGAAGGAAACAGGATCTTACCATGGCATCCAACTGGCCTATGCCTCGGTACATATCAATCACAGGCATCACGTCGGTATCGTCGTAGAGACTGTCGACGACTGAAACCGTGCTCTGTAATGGTTCGTAGCAAACCAAGTACCAGTGCGCATTCCCTAAAAAGGGGATTAGAAACACGTCGGCAACACTTGCGCTCACTGGACTATCCCTAGCAAGATATGCTTGTAGGTTAGGGGACGGTTTCCACTGGGCCATGCCTCTCCCCTTCCTTGCATTGCCCCAGTCGTGCCACTCTTGTACTAGGAGCTGATGGAAAAAAGCATCCAAGATAAACACGCGCAGACCGATGTCTGGATGCTCCCGACACCTTCGCCTCAGAATTTGCACGTAGTGCGAGATGACACCGCTGTCTAACCAAGATCCCGGCGCCAGCGAGGCGATCTCTGTCCAAGAGGCATTGTAATCCAAGCCCTCGGGGTGATCCACGTCATACGACGCTCCGTCTTGGGGGGCCCCGCTAAAATAACGGGCTCGGATTATATCGCATTTATGCGGCTTTAGGGGCCTGGCTGGATGCCCTTTCGGATATTGCCCTCGGGGGTCGATCGGGGGATATTGGCCTCCAATTCCTTCTTCGGCCGGCTGATATTCCCCTTCGGGGCCGCCAACTGGTCCCGCCCACGGGACAATGGGCAGTGCCTCGGAGAAACCGTAGTTTCCGAAAGGAAAGTCTTGCGTGACTTGAGAGAGGGGTTCCGGGAACAAATTGAAGGAGGGGCCGCTGTAATCGCCCCACGACGCTTGAGCCTGTCCCATCCCCGCTTCAGAGGTACCAACAACTCCCTGACTCACCCCTGAAGCCTGTCCAGAGGGATCACCGTATCCCTGGCTGACGCCCGTATAACCCATTCCCGGGCTTACTCCCGAAGACTGGCCCGATGCTTGGCGCAAAAAATTCCCGCAGCCTAAAGCCAATGTCGCAGCCTGTTGGCAAAGATCCTCGCCCATTGCGCTCACCAGATCCCTCCGCTCACTCAACTTCTGGAAGAATGCAAGCGAGGCATTAACCTACATCCAAAGAGATAAAAAATTAAGTAACTTCAATCAGACATTTATATTCAACTAATTTGGTTCAAGTCAGACTTGTTGGGCAACTTACGAGATTGTATGCCATACGCTCATCGATCTGACCCCTAGGCGCATACCTCTCCCCACGTTCAAAGTTTACAGGGGCTACTCTCCTCCGCGTGATGCGGTAGTACCACTCATCGTACTGATCGATGCTGATAACGGGGTCTGGCTCCGAGACGATGGCCGCCAGTGTGTCCTGCCAAGAAGTCCAAAGCTCTATTTCGGCCGCGCACAATTCGTACGCATTGGCGGTGCCAAACACTCCGACATCCGGTGGGTTCCTGTTAACCCTCATATCCGGGGCATCGACTGGCAAACCCTGCTCCAACTCAAAATGGCGCATTGCTCGGTCGGGCAGCTGCCACTCTGCGAGCTCGAAATGGATCAGGGGTGTGCGCTGCAACCCGGAGAGCGTGAAGACGAACGACTCTCCCACCCGTCGCGCCAAACGTATGTACGGTGCCCAACGCATTTGGCCCGGAGATAGACGGTCGAACTCCCCTCGATAGTACGTAATGTTGTGATGGGGATCGACTCTCCTCTTGTAGTGGCTAGCCCTCCGGCTGTACTCCCAAGCACACAACCGAGGCCAGACTTTGTCGGTTCCATCCCTACGCGTTGGTGCACCGGGAGCAAGGTGTTCGTAAGACCACACCTGAGAACATCAAAAAATTATATTTATATCGTCGATTCAACAAAAATAAAACACAATAACGAAGACATGATTTATATGATATACCTGCAATAGCGAGAGACATGCACATATGGCTTTGGAGTTGGGCCTCGTTGCCTTGTGCAATGCTCGGTACAGATACGAAAGAACCGCTGCACCCCAGGCATAATCCCCAACCTCCGACAGGTTACCCAACAACGGTAAATATTTCACGCTGACCGTGTTCTTCGACGTCGTTGGGAATAAAATTGCTCCCATCACCCACAAGAGGAAGGCCTTTGTGTACACCACAAGCTCACGGCCCGTATAGTTTTCCGGCAAAACCCCGTAGGTATCTACCAACCACTTCAACTTTATACCACCAGTGCTAAATTGATCCTGGGGTATCGAAGTGAAGAAGTCTCGCGCTGTTCTCTTATTCGTTGCGTCTGACGGAGGAGCAATTACCGGCCGCCCCGTCACCGGCAACCCCAAGATGAACCCTACATCTTCTAGGGTAATCGTCATCTCTCCGATCGGGAAGTGAAACGTATTCGTTTCACTTCTCCACCTCTCAACAAGGGCACCTATCAAGGCCCGGTCAAGCTGTTGAAAGATCTGCCCATGCGTGAAAATCCCAAACCCAATTCCACGCAGTATGCTTTTCTGGGAATTGTTCAAGGTCCATCTCGTGAACTCGCGAGATACTTCTACGGTGGTGAGAAGTTCTCTTTCCTACGAATTATTAATAAATACAATTTGAGCAAAATGAACGGTAAAACAACGTTCGTAATAATAAGAAAGTTGATAAATAATGTATCTTACTCCACCATCCCATATGAGCGTACTGATATGGTTGGCTTGGTCGTATAACACGGATGGATCTTCTGGTCCAGGGATAAATTCCATTTTTTGCAACTGAAACTATGGAATTGGATTTTACAAACGCTAGCACATGAACAAATACATACATATATAAATCCTCATCACCGCTAGCACATGCTCAATGCATAATCAAAACCACGCATAAAACGCAATATTGATCACAACTATAGATTAGAAACATGTAAAGGATTGATTTTGTGAACTTACGTGATCTATTAGGGGGGGATTAAAGCTGCTCTTATGAAGAAATTGCGCAGATCTGCTTGCCAACGCCGCTGGGAATATTTGTGAGTAGGAAGAACACGGGGAGAAGAAGAGTGTAGAAGTTATAGGGGGACTTTCTTTTGGGTTTGAATATATATATTTGCTGTCCGCTGGACAATATACATTTGCCGTCCGCTATATAGTCTCGCGGGTCTGTTCCTTGTCCGCTATATAGTATCGCGGACGCTAGACTTTTGGTAGTTTTCTCTACGTCCGCTATACTATGTAGCGGACGACACATCTTCTCTACGTCCGCTACATAGTATAGCGGACGGCCCCGCAGAATGTTTTTGGTTGTGTTCTCTACGTCCGCTACTTAGAATACCACTACTTAGTTTTTTCTTCTACACTTTGTTCCACCTCTCCAAAACTTCGTTTTTTCTACACTTTTTTCAGTTTTTAAAACTGAAAAAAAAAGGGAAAAAAAATTTGTCAAACGGGGCCTTAGTTTTTTCTTCTACACTTAGTTTTTTCTTCTACACTTACTTCCACCTCTCCAACACTTAGTTTTTTCTACACTTAGTCCAAACTGTCCGCTATATAGTATCGCGGATATACTTACCGCAGAAAATGGTTGGCACGGACCAGACATTTTTTTTCTGTTTTTAAAACTGAAAAAAAAAAGAGGGAAAATTTTTTTGTCAAACGGGGCCTTAGTTCCCGACCTTCCCGAACCCGGCCTAAGCGGAGGGCCCCTTATATCCGCTATATATATAGAACTATACAATGTGGCGTAATGTAATAAATTGGAATAAATTGGCGCCCGTGATGCAGTTTTAATAAATTGAAATAAATTGGCCCGAAGACTTGTTTTAGCGACATAGTACGTTAATGCTATTTTAATAAACTGACGCCCAAAGACTTGTTTTAGCGACGGAATCAACAATCTCAATTTTTCCAAAAAATAATGTACAATTCATAATCAACGATCTCAATATATCAATATATCGAGGCAACAAAAAAAGGCACAATTAACCAAGAAAAAATTTGAAAACATAATAAACAAGAACATAAATATTTTTATTATAATAAACTATGGTTCACAAATGGGGTACGAAAGCTTTTCACAAGCGCTCCGTTCAAAGATTACAACTTGAAAATCCCACCACCCAAGGTGTTCGAACACTACAAAGTCCCCGAGTTCGAGGCCATGCTGGCGCACGAAGACGTTCCAACCCTCTGCGAATTCCTTTTTTTGGGATCGGCCGGGCTTCAGCTTGATTTCAACCTGCCATGCCCCCTTGCGGCTATATAATCTTGCACTATCATGAATTGTTGTAAATTGATTGGTAAATGCTTCCGGTATGTCCTACCAAACACAAAATACAAAAAATAGGTTAGTTTTGGTTAAGAAAAACAAAAGATCAAACTTTTAACACACGAAAATACAGAGAAAGAGAAAGAGGGATAGCCTACAAGTTCATGCTCAAATCCCGGCATCATGACTTTGAAAAAGTGTTTGCCTACCAGGTGCAAGTTGCCAATATAATCGTAGGCGTAGGTGGTCTCCGATCCAGAAGCCATCGAGATCGTCGTTGAGGTGAGGACGGTGGTGTCGGCGGGGAGATGTGGGTGACCGGAGATGTGAGTCGCCGTAGATGGGGTAGCGGCTTTAGGTTAGATGTTCGAGAGAGGGGACGCCGTCCGCTACAATAATATAAATACCCCGATCTGATTAAATATTTATAGCAGGAGAGAGTTGACGCCATACAGATACCAGGGGACAGTTCTCGGGGCTCACGCCCGAGACTTTATAGGCGACCGAGGGGACAGGCCCTGACATGTGTCAGCCTAGAGATCGTCCGCCATACAGTATGGCGGACGCCTTTTTCCTGACACATGTCAGGAACAGAAAGGCGTCCGCGAGACAGTCTCGCGGACATGGGAGGAGGGCAAAAAGGTAAAACTCCCGTCCGCGAGACAGTATGGCGGACGGGGATCAGTTTTGGAAAAAGGCGCGATCTGGACCGTCCATCTTTCAGGATGGACGGTCAGATCGCGCTAGCAACTTAACTCCATTTGCTAGCGCTATCAATGGATCAGCTCCCTTACTTAAAAAACCTAAATTGGTAGATCTTTAAAGAATGGAGAGAGAGACGCGGGGGGGGGGGGGGCGGCGAAGTAGCCACGATTGACCACATGCGACCACCGACGGGGCTCTGGTGACCACCTGAAACCACGGCGAAGAATTTGAGAGGAGCAGCAGACACCGAGCGGAGGCAGCACCATTGATGGCCATCAAACTGCTCCTATTTTTTCGGGATAACTAATACCACCCCCCCCCCCCCCGGGCGACAAACCCGAAGAAAGCATAACAAAAGAAGAAGAACTCGGCCTGCAGTGAACACGACGGCAATAGCTGTTTCTCTGATTCTCTGTCTTCCTTCACCGAAGACTTCTTTTTCTTTTGACTCTGACTTTGTCTTCACGGAATCTTTTGGTTCAACTTTAGTTAGTTTTGCCCAGGGAGCAACTTTATGTTGTGGGGATTTGTCACTTGTTGCCTTTGGTAGTCCACGCGTGCAGCTGTATATTCTTTTGGATTTGTTCTTATATGAGTATATGGCTAAATAACCCATAATTTCTATTTTTGTAGAAGAGCTCATTATATATATATATATATATATATATATATATATATATATATATATATATATATATAGGGCACTGATCAGTTAAGAGCGCTAGCAAACTAGGAAAAGTTGCCAGCGCGATCTGGCCGTTCAAGGGCGATTTGTGGACGGTCCAGGATCTTTTTCTTGCATTTTTTTTAAGTACGTCCACTACATTATGTACGGACAATTTTTGCACAAAAATACCCCCCAGCTTCATCCTCTACATTGTGGAGCGGATGAGTTGACATTACTTTGTCTCTCCTTTCGATCATTATTTTTCTGACATGTTTGTCTCTCTCTCTCCTGTCTGTCATCAATGCTCGTGTCCTTCTCTCTCTCTCATCAGTATACTCTCTGCATAATTCCGTGCATCAGTATCTATAAGCTCGTACATGTACGTACGAGCTTAAAAAACCGTGCATAATATCATACACCACGAGATCTCATGCTTGATAAGCTCGTCCATAACCAAAGTTAAAGATATGGGCTTAAAGCTGACCCTCGATGAACTCCAGTAGTAATGGGGTTCCTATGCTAGTAGTTGCTCAGTCATACATATCCTTGATCATATCAATAGATGTGGTAGGCATTCCTTTATTCTGTAGAGGTGATCGCATCATTTTCCTCTGTACCCTATTGCATGCTTTTTAATAATCTATAAAGACCACGTCAAGATCCTTTTTCTTCTCTTTAAATCTCTTCGTCAGTTGCCAAACCAAGAAAATAACTTCCCTATTGGATCTTCCAAGTATGCAGGGTGCAACTTGGGTGGGTTGGGTTGGATTTCTACGCAAGACAAGTAAAACCCACGTGCTTTTAAAACCCAATTTACTTTAACCCAAGAAAAAAATTGATTTATTGGGTTTGGTTGATTGGGAAAGTTGGGTTTGAATAAATTGATGAAAAAAAAAAAAAGAAAAAATTTATTTTATTTTAAAAAAAAAATAAAGTGGTGGATGGTTGACAAAGGTGGTGGCTGCCGGTGGTGGCAAATGGTGGTGAGAGGTGGTGGTGGTAGCTGGAGGAGGGTGGCTACTAGAGGTGGTAAGTGGCTGCCATCGGCAGCGCATTGGCGGAGGGCCGAATGCTGATGTTGGCATACAGGGGCGGTTACTGGTGTGGTGACTGGTGGCAGGTGTTAGAAGTTAATGCCTTAAGGCGGCCGTTGGCAGCTGAAGGTGATGGAGAGTGGTGCTGGCGGCGGCCAATGGTGGAAGCTGCGAATGGGAGGTTGCTGGCAGATGGCGGTGTAGGAGATGGAGGTCAGCGAAGGCTGTTTATTTGCGGTCGTCATGGTTATCTGCGCTGACAGGTGGCATTGGATGGTGGTGCAACGGCAGGTGTTGGTTCTTACTGATGGAAGTTTACCAACAAAGTATGAATTTTTACATAAATGGGTTTAAAAGCCCAACCTAGAATAAACGATTAATATATTGAACCAACCATCCTATCCCATTTTGTATCCTAGTGGGTTGGGTTGGTTAAAAGCTAACATGTTCTTTGGTTGTGCTTCATAAACCGATGAAAATCCAACCTAACTTGTAGCCCTACGAACATAAAACCTAATTGAGTCTCAGATACTTTTGTCTCCCTTCGTAGTCTTTTTTCAGTTACCCAATTCCTAAGCTTCATTGTATGTCTAGTGAGCTTGATTCCTCTGTAGTCTTTGCTGCTATTGCTTTTTTCCTTTATTTTTATGTACATATATCAAAGTGCTTTTCCTCCCCTCCTCGGGCATCTTCTTAGAATTTTAAAGATCATGTTTAACAACCTAATCAACCAATCTATGCCCATCACCCAAGTTTTCCTCCCCTCCTCGAGAATCTTCTTAGAATTTTTAAAATCATGTTTAACAACCTAATCAACCAATCTATGCTCATCACCCAAGCTTCTTCTCCAAACCTTGATACTGCAGTAGCAGCATCTGGTCCACCAGCCTATCCTATTTTCATCAATTTCAAAGCTTCCTTCACTGAGTACGTTCTAAATTTTCGAACAGACCACCTGTTTGTATCTTCAAATGAGTCTCCCAGTTCTACTTAATTATCTTTCGTTCTTTTGTAAACAACTTATCAAGATATCGTCTTTTTCTCGCTCTAACCCGGTCTTTCTCCACTGATGACCTCCTATTCTCGGTCTTGATCTACTTTAGATGCTTCAAGTCTTTGCTTCTTCTGTCTCTTACATTAGTCAACTTCTAGACCCCTTTTTCCCCATCTTTGGCACCTTACCTTTGGTATAAACTTATGTATGCCTTCTCTAGCCTCTCTTACTACCTTCCTCGCTTCCTTTCTAACCAGTAGCCACCTTATACTTCTCAAACCTTCCATCTTTAACTTAATTACTTTTGGGAGCTCCTCATGCCACCACCATGTCTCTTAGCCTGTAGGACTACTTCCTCTGAACTCTCCAAGGACCCCTGGAGCAACTCAAAAAGGTAGACATCTCAATGCACATTATGTTGCGGTCCATCTTTAAATGGATCCTTAAAATGTGCTTAATCTTTTCCAGTTCAGATTCCACCGCCTAGATCGCGGATGTCTCTGACCTCTAACCTTCTAATCCAATTCTTTGTATATATCCAGCACCACCAATCCATGTTCTCTAGCAAGACACTCTCTTGGAATGACCTTGCAATCTTTTATAATGCTTGATCCTCCCTCTCAATGTGGTCCCTCCCCGCGAGAAAGTAACCTATCTGGCTACACAGAGAGCTGCATCTGAAAGTAATTAAAAGTCAAGTCTCTTTTGTTAAATAGGGTGTTTGCTGTCATCAAATTAAAGGCCACTGCGAAATATTTTAATGTCCAAAACCAAGTCCTCCATGTACCATTTCAAGGCCCCCACAAGCTCTTCCGACACGGCCATTTCAATATCCTCCTATAACTTCTCCTCTTGTGGTATTCCCATTACAATTCATCCATATCCTTCCCAACTTCCTTTTTGCTAGTCCTGCTTGAGGGGCATACGCACTGATTATGAATAGTCTCCTCTCCTATCACTGATTTAACTAATGTACTGCTCGTGTACCACAACTTACAAATCGATGCTTCTATCTCCCTAGACCCTTCTCCCAACCTCTTACTCCCATGAGGACACGCTATGTTTCTGCATCTGGTCATCATATCAACTAGCTCCCTCAGCTTACCAGTTTACGAACCTCAGTTCCAAGTTTTAACTACCTAACCCAGTGTTGTTTAAGGCTCAGGCGCACCTAAGGCGCAAAAGGTCCCTGGAGCCTAAGTGCAAGGCGCAAGGCGCAGGCGTGCGCCTTTTCAAAGCGAGGCGCTATAGTAAAATAAATATAAATAAATAAATAATAATACACTAAAACAATAAATTATGTTAAAAAAAATAAGAACTTGACAATTAACAAACTTTCAAACACTAGATACAAAGCCTAATTATTTCCTCCCATTTGACTTACAAAACCTAATTATTTCCTCATTCGTCTGACTTTATTAAGAGGAAGTGCATTTTCATTCAGGAATAGCAACAATGACAGAATACATCAGCAATCTTCACATTAACTGGCAGTACAGAATACAGCAGCAATCTTCTAGAGATAAATTACATAATACAGCAGAAATCAAAGTCACATTAACTCAGAAATCAAAGTCCATGACCTCTCTATATAAGAGGTTGAATTCTGTCGCATGCAAATCTTGGTACAAGAAACAAATTGGTTGCATGATAACCTCTTGGGGGCAGTGATATTTGACACACAAACACTAAAAACACTAATCGTACAAGACACTGAAAACACTGGCGAAGAGGAGACTATGAACAGGAACAACGAGAGAGAGAGACTATGGAGCAAAAGCTCATCCGAGATAGAGAGATACTGTGAAAGACTGAGAGCTTCACTTCACGAGAAGAGCAGCTGCTTCAATTGACTTGACCAGCGGCGGAGCAGCAGGGCGAACTGGCGAAGAGGAGCAGCAATTGCGGCTGAAGCAGCGCCAGCGAATGGAGCAGCAGACGATCGGCGAAGATGGGAGATGCAACGGCAACGACCGGCGGTGACGGGTTATGCGACGACCGGCGGTGACAGGTTAGGCGACGGTGATGACCGGTGGTGACGGGTTATGCGACTGCGAGGTGAGACTTGAGAGTGAGACCGTGAGAGATTTGGTCGTGAGTCTGCTCAGCTGATTTGGGGTTTTTAGGTTTTAGTTTGTTTTGACTTGGTAAAGATAAAAAGGAAAAAAAATAGTAAGGAAATCAACAGCCCACGCGAAGCCACGAATTCAAATCGAACGGCTACTATTCTTGCGCCTGGCTTTGCGCCTCCACCACCGCTGCGCGCCTAGTGCCTGGGCGCGCGCCTTCTTGAACGCGCTGCGCCTAGGCTTAGGCGAGGTGCTAAGAGTGAGCCTAGGCGTGCTTTTTATAACACTGACCTAACCTAAGTTTGTGATTCCGGACCTGCTGCTTTACTGTACTTGTCCAGAGTAGTGTGCAAGAACCTTGCTCTCTTGTCATGGCATCGGAGTGCCAACATGATGAAACTTGCCTATTTTCTGAAAGACCTGGTGGTAGTTGCAACGCATCGCTTAAGGGAAATGCCCTAATATTCATGCGTAACTTTTTTGGATTCATGTTAATGGAATCTGACTATGCTTAATCTGGCTCTCAAGCTATCACACCCGTCCTCTTTTATCCAGGTCTGGGACCAGCGATGTATTAAATATACGACAATAAGCATGACACAAGCGGAGTTAATAGGTCTACAATGCCTGTAGAGCGTAAAATACTTGATATAACTTATGGGATATCAATCTTTTATAACATATTATCTTGGGAAGAAAAGGTGATTTCTTTCTTAATTTTATACCTACGTTGGATTTATTCTTTTTTCTTTTTTATTCTTTCTTTCTTTTTTTTTAATATATTTTTTAATTTTACCTTTGACTAAGGTGGTAAAACATTTCATTTGTATGGTTTCTTCAGGTAAGACCTTATTGGGTGGTATTCGAGTCGCTATATGGTTGACGGCTTGACGCTTTTTAATTCTGAAGTCTGTATTTACTCGCTCTCGTTGGCGGAGAAATAAAAAAGTTCAGTGTTGTTGATAACAATCTGCTCTAATGGCATCAACTTAAAGTGGAGATGGGTTCATGTGACATAAAAGTGATGGGAGCAACCCATTCTTCCATTTGCGCAGAGTTGGTAGCCCAAGCTTCTAATTCCATGCGAAGGCAGTGGAATACGGCTGGGGCTGTGTAGTTTGATGAGGGGAATAGTATGCATTCCCTCTTGCGGTATTTAATCACACGGGGAAGCTTAGAAAATGTGGAAAGAAGTGGGTGTTGGGATGAGGATGGAGGCCTATATTTTTCAAGCAGTAAATAACATCGCAATAGTTGCGTATGAAATCAAATGTGGCATGTCAAATTGATAGAGTTGGATATTGTCTAACGAAATTGCCACGCGGTGTAGTGAGATACAGGGTGGTCGGAGTTTAGTTGGAGTTATTATTAAGATGGGAAATTTTTCCTTGTTAAACCATACTTGGTGGTTATTGTAAGAATTGGTTTTATGGCAATTGGTCCCCTGTGGAAACAATGTTAAACAGTTTTGAAGTGGCGCCCTGTATCTGTGGGTAAAGGCAGTGGATGAAATGTAGCAGTAGCAGCTTTTGGTTGACGTGACGCTATGTCTTCTTTCATAAAGTATTCTCTCCCTTTGTTTGGTTTATCTTTTGAAAGGCAGAAGTACTAGATGCATATAATGGCTACATTCTTCTTTGTGGTTTCCCCTAATATTTAGACCTTCATTAAGTGGAAGCGCATTGTTTGGAAATATGTCTTTGCATGCAACCTATTATACTTATGGCGACTGCCGCACCTAGCGCCGAAAGATAAGAATCTCTCTAATGCATTTCTGGCTGTCCGCGTCATCAAAAGACTGGTCTGATATTAATTTTGTTTCACGAGTTCTCTCTTACAAAGACTGGTGCGACCTAACTGTTGTCTCTTGAGGGGGTAATAATTAGATAAGTTTCTGTTAGAGAATGTGACGGATGGTGGAGAGGAAAAAAGTTTTCTCTGGCAGGTTGTGTGAGATGTTCTTCATTGGTCTACGACTTATGATTGATGAATGCAATCACTAGATTCATAAATTTGGTTTCTCCAGCTTCCCGGAAAAATTATAGCAAGAGAGATTGATGAAGACAATCAATGTTTTCAGAAAAGGGTTCGGTCAACGCTTGCCGTCTTCTAGTTCTTGTCAAGCTTAATTCTTGTATTTGTCCCTAGTTTGATGGGCATGCTGTGGAGTTCAGTGTAATGCCATTTGAAGCAATCAAAACATGTGGTTATGTTGCACTAGTAAAGCATCGAACCATTGCCTCTTCATCTTACATTATCTTGGCATTTTGTTTTACTTTGTTTTGTAATCGGATTTTACCTCGATAACCCACTGCTACTTGCTAATGGGTTCCTGATGGCCTGAAGATCGAGACCCTCCAGGTCTTCAGAATTGTCGCGAGTACAATTTTCTTTCACTGAGCAAATTAGCCACAGTGTCCATCAGCCTTCCTATCGATGGAGAATCACGTAGGTGAAATGCTTTGGTCTCCGTTGGAGGAAGTGGACAATTTCTCTCTCTCTCTCTCTCTCTCTCTCTCTCTACCAATAGCCACACTTTCTAGTAGATGGTTCTCTAATTTTTTTTCTTTGAAAAAAGTAAATTGCTTAACTGCCAGATTAAGCGGTCATTCGGCAGAAGTGCGGAAATAATTAAAATCTGGTCGTGTACCTTGCGGATGTGGACGAGATAGACTATTCTCTTTAGCATTAGCTGTGGATTAGTGGACTACCCTCTTAAATGCCTACACACACACACATATTTATGTGTGTATTAGTAATTTTTCACCCCCCCTCCCCCCTACAAGTGTATCATTTTATTTAGTTGATCAGATTCCACATTTGTACATACTTATTTGTTTGGGGACGTTCCAGAACCGTGAATTCATTTGCAAGCTTGACATTGACGATGTTGCTTACAAGATTTTCCGATTTACTGCATAATCCGTGTATAAAATTCGCGTTGTTATGCTTTCTCATTAAAGTTGTTTGCCTGTGCAGATATTGGTAGTTTCTGGAGAAACAGGTTGTGGCAAGACGACACAGCTTCCTCAATTCATTCTAGAGGAGGAGATATCAAGCCTACGAGGTTCAGATTGCAGCATTATATGTACTCAACCTCGTCGTATATCTGCAATATCTGTTGCAGCTCGAATATCATCCGAAAGGGGAGAGAGCCTTGGTGAAACTGTTGGTTACCAGATCCGCTTAGAATCAAAGCGCTCGGCTCAGACGAGGTTGCTATTTTGCACAACAGGAGTATTACTACAGCAGCTGGTGATATGATTTTACTCACAAATGTTATGCTAAAGTTGCTGTACCTTTTTATTCTCGACTTTTGACTAGTTCTAGTTTCGTAACACTACTCATTTTATATTTGCATGATCAACTCTCTACGGTTACTTGTTACTTTATAATTTTGGCAGATGACGATAAGCTACCAAGAAGGTATTCTGGTGGGCTTTAGGCAAGCAATAAGTGCCCACCAAGTAGGTTGATGTGATTTAGGATTTGTATGAGGGAGCAACTACTAGTGTGAGAGCAACCGATCCAATGAGTGCAATTCCAATTGGACTTTACCTACTGTCGGCGTTAAGCCTGTATCTTTTGATTTTGGTTATGGAAGGGCTTACTAAGAATATTGTAGATGAGGTCCAATAGTGTATGTTATTTGTGGTGATGTAGGTTTGATATTGAGTGTAGTAGTCAACATTAAATAGAGTTACAGAGATGTACCTCTGATACCAAAGGCATTAGGTTAAGTAGGATGAAGATGAAGTATTTGGAAGTACTTCTAGTAAAACTAGGACGAGGTAGGTCCTTGGAGGAAGTAAATATGGATGGTCAACAAGCACCTAAACAAGGTAGAGATTTAATTGCAAATGGAGTAGAAACATATTCTACTCTCTACATTTTTGCTCCCATCCTATGAGATTCCTCAAGTGTCTAGATCTCTCCAAACAACTTTCTTTAAATCCTAACAAAATAAAATTGCATAGAGTCCGATTCTATATACTTGGGATTCTCAGACTCCTAACTGAACTATAGTACTTCCATGTCCACGTTATTATGGGAGAGGAATTCTACTTCAAACAAAACTTTTTCTAACTTGATATGAAACCCCAAAATTCGGGTTACAGTTCGAACGAGTAATTTACTCCAAAACCAACTAGAAATGTAAGTAAACCAGGATATTGAACAATACTAAGTTCCGATATGTATCCTCCAGAATCAAGGCTCTTACTGTTTGTAAAAGGTTGAATTTATCTTTGCAGGCCCTTGTTGCTTGCTTGAAGGTTGTGCAAAGCATGAATCTCTTGAAGAGGAATAAAACACTATATTTTTTTTTCTTCTTGCTAAGTTACGGTGTAGATATTTTAAATCTAAAATCATTTTAGGGTAGTCTGCAAAGTTGGCTGTCCAAAGATCCTTCTTGAATAAAACAAGGAACACATCCTTGGGTAAAAGGAAACCTAGAATATACCAGGTAGAAATGCACAAATAAACTTAAAACTCAATTCATTTCTGCTCAGAATACTAAAACAAGGTTCTTTATGTAGTCAAAATGGAAACAAATAACAAGTGGAATATAAATGATATATTTTAAGAGCAAGAATAGTGTGAAATGTTTCTAGGGGGTTATTAAAAGCAAAGAAATGGCACAGGTGTGCTAAGATCATGGGATCCTGCGGGTTGGGATTAACATTTCCACGATTTCAGCTCATGTGGGCTAAAATTGTGGATTCTTGCCCTGCATCAGTCCCCTTGACTTGCAAGGAACTCGTCTCAGTTCTCTTAAAATGAGATTGGATCCGGTGGATTGTACTCATGCTGATCAGCGGCATTGAAAGTGCGCGAGATGGTCATATCAGCTGAGAGATCAACAATATAGGCATTATCGTTGATCCTTTTGATGATCTCATATGTCCATATTTCTTATTCTTCAACTCACTAAGAGTTCCAGCCTGTAACGTACCATCCCAAGGTCCCTTCTTGAATGGTGTTGAGCCATCAATGCTCGTCCGCATCTGCTTTGTACTTGGAGTTGGATGCCTCCTGCTTCGGCCTCACATCCCCTTGAAGATCCATAACTCTTTGGGCCAAATGCTCTGCTGAGAAACTAAATCCAGCAAGCTTTGCCAGCAGGGCCAAGTCTAGGGCATTTTAGGGGCTTTACTGTGTACAATCTGAAATGGGGCTTTATAGTGGGCCGGTTGACCATGCTATTGTATGCAAATTCTGCTTGTCGAGGAGCAATATCTTATTGGTCCGGTCTTTCCCCGATACACCTAATCGTGTTGCCCGGAGTCTTATTCATTACTTCTGTTTGTCTACCTGTTTGTGGGTGGAAAGAGCTTAGTGTTGTGTCAAACTTCTTCCATAAGGTGATCCAAAAGTGAGAAAGAAACTTTCGATCGCGATCAGAGGTGATGGATTTACAAACACCTTTTAGGCGAACTCTCTTTTAAAAAAAAAGGTTAGCAATGTGACGGAGTCTACTACTACAAAGACGGAGTCGCCTGCTCTTTGAGTTCGAGTCCCGACACGAAATCCATGGAAATGTCTTCCATGGTCCATCTGGAATCGGAAGCTTGGTGACAAGGCCTCTATTCTGCAATTGACCTTTGGCTTGCCGGCGAACTCTACACCTCTGCACATGTCTTGCTCAATCATGTTTCAAGTGGCCAATAACACTCTTCTGCTACTGCAGTGGTCTTATTTCGTCTAGTATGCCCACCTAGTCCACCCCCTTGTACGTTACGCACAAGTTGTTCTCTTGAAGAACTACGAGGAACACAGAGACGTCTGTCCTTGAACAGAAACCCATCCCGGATGCACATCCCACCATCCGAGCGGTCGCCTTGAATTAGCCTCTGTAGTATAGGAAGTCTTCATCATCTACGTACAATTCTCTCAACGAATCCACGGAGATTTGGTCCGTCCTTAAAGTCACTAGGATAGAATCGCTCTGGCTTAGCGCATTGGCAACCTTGTTTTGGTGCCCAGCCTTGTGTCTAAGTGAATACAAAAATCATTGCAGAAATTAAACCTACCTATCATGCATCTTGTTGACATGCTTTTGGTTATTCATGTGCTCAAGTGCTTTATGATCTGAATAAAAGGTGAACACCCTAGTAATGCTCCCCATACTTCACTGCCAAAGCAGCATAGAGCTCCTGCTC
This sequence comes from Escallonia herrerae, assembly GCA_033070095.1. Classification (NCBI taxonomy): domain Eukaryota; kingdom Viridiplantae; phylum Streptophyta; class Magnoliopsida; order Escalloniales; family Escalloniaceae; genus Escallonia; species Escallonia herrerae. The sequence continues at coordinate 22,283 of JAVXUP010002273.1, forward strand.
ATATGTGGACCATTTCTGGTGTGGCTTGCTAAGTTTCTTGCTGAAATATGAGACAGGTTTGCCTTCATATGAAAGCATTGCCCACTGCCAACTGCAGAAGCGTCACATTCAACTTGAAAGAGCTTTTCAAAGTTTCGAAGCTCTAAAACTGGTGCGGTAGAGAGCTTCTCTCTGATCATGGTAAACTTCTTTCGGCAGCAGCCCTCACTGAAACTTCCCTTTCTTTAAGCAATCTGTAATTGGGGCAGTGATGCTGCTAAAGTCTCTAACGAAACAACTGCAGAATGTCGATAAGCCATGAGGACTTTGTAGTCCACTCACTGATTTAGGTTGGGGCCATTGTCGAATTGTTTGAACCTTCTCTTCGCTGACATGAATGCCTTTTGCACTCACTGTGAACCCAAGAAGGAAGAAGTTTATCTGTCGTGAAATGGCATTTCTCCAAGTTAATGTACAACCTTTGTCCATCAGTGTAGCTAGGACTCTTTTCAAATGCTCTGTGTGCTCTCTCCGGCTAGGACTACACAAAATGTCATCGAGATATGCTACAAAAAACCTACCGATAAAGGGTCTAAGACGTGATTCATGAGCCTTGTGAATGTGCTTGGGGCATTTGAAAGTCCTATGGCATCATCAGCCACTCATACAACCCTTTCTTTGTCTTGAAGGCCGTCCTCCATTCATTTCCAGGCCTGCTTCCAATCTTTTGTAGCCGCTGTAAAGGTCTATTTTGGAGAAGACCTTAGATCTAGCTAATCTGTCAAGCATATCTTCTAACCTTGGAACCCTGAATTGATACTTGGTGGCAATCTTCTTGATGGCTCTGCTATTGACACAGATTATAAGCCAACTTCCATCTTGGTGCCAAAAGTGCCGAAACAGCACACTCGCACATTCTCTTGGACTAGCCCCTTTTTCTACGAATCCTCCACCTGATTCTGTACTATCTCACTTTCCCTGGGGCTCATTTGGGTAAAGACGAAAATTTGGTAGACCAGCTCCGGGCACCAAGTCAATATTGTGTTGTATGTCTGTCATTGTTTGCAGCTCTTCAGGTAGTTCTTTGGAAGCAACACCTTAAAGTCTTCAAGAAAGGGCTGGACTTCATTAGGTATCCTTGAAATTTCTGTAGAATCAGCACATAAAGTTGGCATGATTATTTGGCCACCTTAGGTTGAAGAAACTTTTTGTTGTCGTCTTTCTTGAATGAGTACACGTTCTCCGTGACATGGTGCTTTAGTTTTAGATTAAATCTCCGTGGTCTTCGAAGTATCATGTGGCAAGCATCCATATTGACAACGTAGCACATTAATTCGTCCTTGTGATATTTTTCAATTAAGAAGAAAACATTGCGAATTTCAGCGGTTGTGTTTCTGCCCCTTTCTTGATGCAACCAACCTCATAGGGATGTGGGTGCTTCTTTATTCTTAATTGTAGTTCTTCCACCATAGATTGAGCTACGATATTCTCACTGCTGCCACTGTCAATAACTGGGTCGCACACCTTTTGATTAACAGCATCTGGTTCTGATATTATGTCGTTGCAAGTGCTCTTCTAGCTTGGGCGCTAAAAGTAATCTTTATATTAACAAGAGAGAGCCTATCCCCCTCGTCATATTGTCCCACTTTCTCATTCTTCTCTTCTTCATGTTTATCCTTCTTATAGTTTGCAATCGACTGCAACGAATCTGGAGAGGTCCTATTCTGAGTTTGAGCTTGCGTGGCTGGTCTTTCTAGTTGCACCTTGACCTTAGCTGCTAAGTTAGCATCATTGAAAGTGCAAACAGGTTGTTTTAGAGAGCTACTTTATCTTGGACAGCGAGACGCAAGCCACCATTCTTGCAACCTGCTGTGACTTGGTTCCCATCGTCGTTCCGTGCAGAGGTGATAGAACTCTTCAGCGTACGCTGGAACGGTATGCCTCCCTTGCTTACGATTTTGATAAAGATCGAATAGGGTTTGCTCATAATCTGGTGGTCCGGTGGTAAGAACCTCGCGTTAAGTAGCCGTTTCATCTTCTGCGACATACGAACTGGATCCTTCTGTAGTCGGGTGTGTGCTTATTGTCTTTGTTCTCACCACGCTGATGCTCCTCCATTAAGTTCGTATGCAACAAACTTTACCTTATTTTCTTCTGGAATCCCAATAGCATCAATGAGATTTCTCCACTTCTGTGAGCCAATCTAGGAAATCCTCGATATGAAGATACACATTAAAATATGGACGTTTTACCTCCATCCGATAATCGCTGTGGTCGTGAGCTACATACTCTCGATTCTGTCCAGCAATGTTGCCCCTTGCGAGTGTATATTTCAAGGTATAGTCATCACTGGAACTTTCTCCACAAGATGTGCCGTTCGGCAGAAGGATTGTTTTACGAGTGTTTCCTCTGGGATGCTCGCCTGTGGCCTGCTCTCTAGACAACTTTGCAAGAGCGTTTGAAATTTCTTTCATGTGCAAGTAGAGCTCTTGGAATTCTTCCCTTGTGATTGGTTGATCTCTGGAAACATGATTATTTGCCATTAAGCCAGGAAAAACTTATACTAAACAATGTAGCGCAAGAAAATAAAATGAGTAATGCATTAAAAGGAAACTGAGAACCCACTAGGTAGAAACGCACAAATCAACTTAAACCTCAATCAATTTTTTCTCAAAATACTAAACTAGGGGCCTTCGTAAGAGCCAGAATCGTGTGAAATGATTCTGGGGTTTTATTGAAAAGCAAAGAAATAGCACAGGTGTGCTAAGATCATGGAATCCTGCTGGTTGAGTTTAATAGTTCCACGATTTAATCACATGTGCTTTCAAAATTGTGGACTCCTCCCCAGCATTAAGATGCTTCTGCCATCCTCTTTGCTAATTGTAATATGAGACCGCAGCCCGTATTAGCCCCTCAAGGAATACCCGGGCTTTGATACCACTTAATCACTAGAATCGGCTTTGCGGAATTTAATGATGAGAAAAAAGTACACAGTGTGTGTAGAGGCTGATTAGTTCTACTTATATATTTGTTATTCCAAATATAATAATATACTAAGAATATCCCCACTTCTGTGAGCCAATTTAGGAAATCCTCGATATGAAGATAACCATTATATAATGGAAAGTCTACCTCGATCCCATAATCGCTATCGATTGTTTCCAGCAATGTTGCCCCTTGTGAGGGTATCCTTCAAGGTTTAGTCATCACTGAAACTTTCTCCACAATTTATTCGGCATGAGGATTGCTTTTACGAGTGTTTTCTCTAGGATGCTTGCGGTCCGCTTTCCAGACAAGTTTGGAAGAGTGTTTGGAATTTCTTTCATTTGCAAGCAGAGCCCTTGGTATTTTGCCCTTGTGATTGGTTGATCCCTGGAAACATGATTATTTGCCATTAGGACAGGAAAGACAAAGCTCTTATACCAAGTTATGTGGCACAAGCGAATAAAACAAGGAACTCATCCTTGATTAAAAGGAAACCAAGAACCCACTACGTAGACACACACAAGTTAACTTAAAGCTCAATTCGTTTCTGCTCAAAATACTAACATAGGGGCCTTTGTGTTAAAACCAACAAATGGAATATAAAAGATATTATCTTAAGAGCCAGAATCGTGTGAAATGATTCTGGGGGTCTATTGAAAAGCAAAGAAGTAGCATAAGTGTGCTAAGATCATGGTATCCTGCTTGTTGAGTTTAATAGTTCTACAATTTCAGCACGTGCGCTAAACTTGTGGGTTCCTGCCCAGTATCAAGATGCTTCTGCCATCCTCTTTGCTAAGCGTAATATGAGACCGCAACCAATATAGGTGCCTCAAGGAATAGTTGGGCTTCGATAACGTTTAATTACTAGGATCGGCTTTGCCGGACATAATGATTAGAAAAAGGTACCTAGATAGATTCATAAAATTATGGAGAGCTGATTAGTTCTACTTATATTTTATTATTCCTAATATACTAAGATACACATTATTCCTTAGATTTGCAGCCCACAGGTAGAGATGCATTATCTTATGGAGTGGAAACATATATTGCTCACCATACGTATTGCTTTTACCCTATCAGATCCCTGAAAGTGTCTAGATCTCTCTAGACTACTCACACAATAAAATCTATCAGAGGTTCATGTTTAGGTCTTGATGAAAAAAGATGTACGAGTCCCTTTACTTTGACTTAAGGTACTCAAATTCTTAATTGTTGAAGTAGAAACTCTAATCCTCGTAACCGTGGGAGAAAATTTTTTACGCCAAACAAAACCTTTTTCTAGCCGATCAAGAAACCCTGAATCCTGCCTGAATCCTGCTTAGAGTTGGAAAGAGTAATTTTCTCTAAAGCCAACTACAAATCTAAGTGGCCTATGATATTGAATAATCCGAAATTGGGATAAAAAGTTGTTATTACTTCCGCTTTTTGCATCCTCCTCGATCATTTGAGGTCTTGTGAGAATTAATATTGCTTACAAGATGAAGATTTTTTCTATGATGGAAGTGAGGCCAAGAGCGTTTTATACTTCAAAATGTCAGGCCACCAAGAAACAGCATATAGATAAGATGAATGTAATTGAAACGCGTATGCTAAGGTGGATGTTCAACCACACAAGGAACAATACAGTAAGAAATAAGGATATCCAGAGTCTAATAGGGATGCGCCAATTGAGTGAAAATACGAGGAAACGTCGGTTAGGATGCTTTGTTTATGTCCAACTGATTCGTTCAGACGCTCTTCTAAGAAGAATAGGTTTGTGCCAAGTTTGATGGGGTTAATATGAGGTAAGGTAGACCGATGCTATTTTGGGGAGTAATAGTGGGAGAAGACTCAATTATCAGGGCTTTGATAGAGGGAATTGAAAGAATTCACTTGCCAGACCCCACTAGTTTGGGGCAATGGCTTGGATTTCTATATTGTTTTGGGGACGTGAGACGGCTAACAGAGCTGCTATGGCTGCAGTTGAGAAGGATCTTTTTATTAAAATCCGCTTATAGTTTTTGTTATAAAGAAGGTAATGCATACCTGCACCAGTGGACTTTTAGGATGATATCAGTTGTACAATCCAGGGTCGTATAAAAGCTTCTAAATATTTGTGTTGATCTCTCGTACTATTTTAGTTCTACTTGTGAAAAGTACGAGTGTTATGGAACATGCTTTGAGCTGGTAGGGTCTTATAGTGGAGCTGAGAACTTTGAATGAGGTCCTTATAATTGTAGGAAAGTGTTTCTTAGTGGTCTAGCTTGGAAGGAAATGGATAGTGTGCTGTGGAGCTTCCCTTACTTCAGCTTGAGTATTTGTTTCCTAGTCTCCTCTTCTTTTGGCTAAAGGAGTTTCAGGGATCGTCCATGGCTTTTTGTAGATGCTTTTTTAGTTAGGAGGAACAACTTGGTATTTATATTACTCTCTTGGTTGTTTGCTGTGGTTTGGAATAGCTTGTTTGGTTCGAGGCCTTCTACATTCTCCTTTTTGTTTTCTTTCTTCTGTATAGAAAATGTGTAGAAGGGCGTGGGCGCGGTTTTTATCATACTTGTTAGGTCGCAGGTGCTATATACGTTGGAATATGACCTCCTTCAAAAGTATTTTGTCAAAGAACATTAAAACAGAAGACTTTCAAAGTATTATCATTTAATCATTCAAATTTCTTCCTTTCCTATAAAAAAAACCCCAATTATAGCGAAGTAGGATTAAATTAATTGAAAGCTATTATAAAGTTATTTCAAGTAATTTTGCTAAATAATAGGATTTCTCACTGTGGGATCCTTGTCAATCTTTTTATTTCTCTGTCGATAGGTTTTTGATCCTGGTCCCGTCTTTCTTCTCTTTAACGTTTTTCTTCTATTGAAAACTTCAGAGAGTATCGTCATCATCGATTAGTACAGGCTCTTTGGTTGCAACTGCTTCTATGGTCTCTTTCTCTGCAATTGCTTTTATTGCCTCTGAAAATAATTGATGCCTTGCCTTCTTTACTTTCGAAACTTTCTGTAATTTTATGGAAAAGCTGTACTTCTTATTTTTGCACCCAACCACCCTTGATTTGATAACGTCACAGTGAAGTGCGTAATGTATATGAATCTTAAAGAAGGAAATAAATTTGCCACGTTAATCAAATAAGATGATTGTAGCCCTATATAAGTCAGCAATCACCTTGAGCCTAACGTTGTACCTTCATGTAATTACAAAGATGTTACCATGTTGATTGGTGGTGCATTTTGTCGGTGCTTTTGCTTATTACCGAGACGGTGTTTGGCATTTGGCCGTTTGTGCGTTCAGTGTTGTTCTTGTAATACAAAAGTTATTATTCCTCTTTTGCTTCTCGATTTCGGCATTACCTGGTTGCAGGTTTTATTGGAATTTTATATTTTGCAGCATGCTTGGACCACGAGACCTTAACATGATTGAAAAATAGTTAAAGAATTGCAGTTGGCATATAGGAGGTTGTTATTCTGGGATTTTGTAAACACTTTCTAATGATAACTTTCTTTCTTTCGATTTAATTACAGGTTGATGACCCAAATTTGACGGGTGTTAGCCATTTGCTTGTGGACGAAATTCATGAAAGAGGCATGAACGAGGACTTTCTTCTAATAATATTGCGTGACCTCCTTCCTTGTCGCCCTGATCTACGCCTTATTCTAATGAGTGCTACTATTAATGCCAATTTGTTCTCTAGATACTTTGGAGATGCCCCTACAATTCATATCCCAGTACGGCTTCTCAACTGTTCTATGTTAAAAGGAGAAGTATGCATGATCTGCTTACTGCATTTTGATTTCTGCATCACTCCCTATTCCTATTTTCATTGGCAGGGATTGACTTTTCCTGTGACGGAGTTCTTTTTAGAAGATGTGCTGGAGAAAACTTGTTATTTTCTCAAACCAGAGTTTGAAAACTTTCAGGGGTACTCGGGCAGGAGGATGCGGCTACGAGAATCTAAAAGGGATCCTATAACTGAGTTATTTGAGGCATGTCTATTGGCTTGTTCAATATTTCGGTTTTCCTGGGTCCTATTCCAATGTTTTGATGCTGTTATTAAACTGACAGACCTGCTAACCTTTTTTGGCACGGTTTACTAGTTTGTGGACTTGTAACATGTTCCCCAATTTTCTGTTCTGTGTGATGTGATGCATATAGGGTGCCTGATTTCGAAAATCTGGTTAGGATTGCAAATGACGTGGTTTGTATATTTAGTACTTTAGCCAGCAGTGGTGTCATTATAGGGGAGAAGTCTGTACTCTGGTGGTTGTGGTTACAGTCGACAAATTCTCTTATCTGGTTAAGCACATCTGCAACAATGCGTGTGAGTAATACTTGAAGTGTCTCGCCATTTGAGAGAAGAAATATGGCCTGAGTGACAGGATTGTGACTGGAAACCTTACATGCTTGTTCGGAGGCTGGTAGACTTAGATTCACATGTTATTGTTCTGAAGGCTTAAGAATCCAACTTTTTGGGCTACAGCACATACTTTGTAGTTCTGGAGGCTTGGGAATCTGCCTTTGGTTGTTAACATTCAAGTTGCATTAGACGTGGCTTTTTGGGGCCGGTTTGGACTACTCCTTCTAGTTTATGTAGCATTCTCTTTTCTGCTTTATGTAGCCTTTGGTTCGGATCTGCTTATTATGTCAACCTCATTCTTATTCGGTTATTCAGATCTGTGCTCAAGTGATGAATGCAATGATACCCTTGTTGATTCGGAATTAAATTTCATTGATCTGCGAGATCAGTTGCTGCGATGGTGATATTGATGTGTCACAATTGCATCGCTTGGATACAGATTTGGAACTTGGATTTAAACTTCAGAAATACTATTCTGTTTGGCGCTAAGGGTCACGCAGTGGTGTTATGAGGGCTACAAATTTTGAGCTCTAGAGATGCTGTATTTTCTTACTCTAATAGACACCCCTTCTTGAATTTCTTTCAAGATGTTGTGGTTAAAATGAAGCTAGATGCTGAAGAGTTGGTAGTGTTTAGTTGAATTTCCCATAGGTGCTGGACTAACATTTCAGGTGGCTATCCTCCGAATCTGTTTAGTGCATAGCTAGTAGCTGAATTGTTAATGATAGTTTCTTGAAATCCTGGTCTCTACAACTTGGATAAATGATCAAGCTCCTAATAGATTTAGGCTCCTATCAGGTGGGATTTTTCTTCAAATGGTTTTCTGTGGTGGTTGCCCTCTGGATGAACTTTGTGGACGAATTTCAGTAATTAGTATCTTGATGTAAATGGCTTTCGGTTCCTATAGCATGTAGAATTGTCGAGTCCCTTAGGTGTGCCCTTGGGGGAGCTCTTAGTTTTTTTTTCTTCCTGGTTTGCTTTAGTCATATCATCCCCCCCCGCCAACCAAAAAAAAGATAAATCAGAAAAGGGGGTGTTGGGTTAAAACCTGGATGGGGTCGTCAATGCGTTTGTTGGGCAGTTGGTATGGTGCTGCCGTCCAATGGCATTGGGTTGGAGAAAACAGAGCTGGACCATGGTGGTGTTAAAATTTCTATTGCTATGTTGAGGCTTTGCCGAGGTGCACGGCTGTCGGAGCTTTTGAGATCTGTTGTGGGCCCTATGGCATTCTATTTGTGTGGTACCGTAATGAGTTTTCAGTCTGGGTCCATTGCAGAGGTGAGAGGTATGACTGGTGCCGTGATGCTTCAGGGGTTCTGATGAAGAAAGGAGTTTTGCGTAATACGTTAGTTGACTAGGGGGTTGTTCTTGGTGGGTTAAATGGGTGTGTAGGTTGGTGAAATGGGTCTTTGTAACACACCAGTAAAAATTGTTTTTTAGGCTACTTGTGTAAATACTAATTAGAAAAGTATTATGACCTTGAATTAAGTAGTGGACCTTAAAGAATTCGTTTGGAAGTCCTTTTAGTAACGAAATTAGTATTCAATATTATTTAGTGGTGACCGTGATTAGATTAGGCATTAAAAGTGATTTTGAATTGGACTAGGACTTTAATTTTTATTGCAAGTATATTAGCAATGAGGACTTTTAAGTTTTATTATAATTGCACTAGCAATTAGGACTTCAAGTCATCATATTATAACTACATCAGCAAACTATATAAGAACGAGGAAGACATAAGAGTCTTCATATTTTCTTGAGAGGCATAAGAGAAGCAAAAGAGGAAAGGGCTGTGTTTATTCTTTTGGATTTTCAACCACAAGGTTGTGATATGTCGAAGATAAGAAGGATATTCTTTGTGCTAAATTCTTACGCAATCTTTTCGTGTTATTTACGAGAATTATGTGCCATCATTTGATTCCAATATGTATTTGCTTTTGAGCTTATTGTTGATCATCACGCTTATTTTTAGCATTACTAATAAAAATTTTCACTGTCTTGTAACTTGCACTAAAGACGGTTGCCTTACGAGTCATAGATGTCCATTACATCTGCTTTAGCACTGGCTTTTTAGCTTCCGAATGCAACGGCTTCATTCTCTCATGGCCAAGAAGGCCATTCACTTCCAGCTCTCCAATGCCACGTCAGTTTTTATTGGTTCCTACCTTATTTTATAAATTGTCATGATTTTCCACTGTACTCGAGTCGCTTTTTGGCAAAATCATGTAATCCTTTTGTTGGAGTCGGCACATGTTAATTTCTAGTGGCTCCTAGGTTCTTGACAATCTCCTTTTTGTTATTTCGATTTTTTGCCTCTAATTTTCACCCAAAATTTCTTTCAATGATATCTCATTCTGTCGATCTCCAATTGAGCTGATTTTTGTTTTGTTGGCTTTGTCATTTTATCCTCTTTAATTTGAGTCTATAATGACAATTTTTGGACTTCGGCTGAATATTTGATATATTTATCAGATTATAAAATGCATGTGATATTTGAGTTTAAAAGTCACTTTTGAATAGTGACTTATATGTGACTTGCCGGTTGCGATATTCAACATGGTATAACCATGATTTGTGATGCGTAATAATAAGCAATTGTATATGTGACACCCACAAGATTCGATAAATTGTATATGGTATGGGTTATTGGTTGGTTAGCCCTCTTTTGGTCACTTTTGTCATTCGTTTGTGGAATTTGATTGAGTTACCTAATTCTTATTTATTGGCTCTATTTGATAACTCAAATATGACAAAGTATGAGATGTTAGTACAACAGTGAAATTGCTTTGATGTTTGCAATTGGGAATAGTAGACGTTATTAATTATCTTTTGACAAACTATTAGTTTAGTTTACGTTTACTTACTTTGGATTGATATGGTTAATCTGAGAAAATCTTAATTAAGTTTCGGATTATTTTGGAGATAAGCATTTGCAATTTGGATGACTATTTTACTTTATTTTATATTTTCTGCTCTACCACTATGATAGTTACGCTAAAGACGTCATTAGATTTTGGTTTAAGGACGCGTAGGGAACCATTGGTTCGGGACTTTGCAGTCTGCCTTTGCTTTCAGGCATCAGGTTAGAGAGCTATTAGGGTTTTGGGCCTCTACTTCTGCTCCATTTCGAGTTTAGAGTATAGCGTTCTTTGATCATGTTGGGCTCTTGCTTTCTGTTGCAGAAGCTGGGCTTATAGATTATACCTCAAGGCTCAAGTCCAATCCCTTCTCGATCAATCCTTTTTCTTTTTCTTGTAATTCTTTTAGGAAAAGCATCCTGTTGTTTCTTTATGTGCTATAGGGGACGTTGTCTATGTAGCTGCACACGCCAACTTACTTGGGGGAAAAATGGCTCAGTTCCTAGAAATCACTCCTACGCTGCTATCCTTCTTTGCTTTTGCTTTTGTAAGTTCCATATGGCTGCTTATGACGCCGTTCTTCTGTACCTGGTTGCCTTGATTTCATGCTTACATGTGCATGGACTTCTCGATAGTTTGATAAAAGAACATCAATGTCTGCTAAGTTGTCCGCTTCCCTCTTGATACTTCTGGGCAGAATATATCCTTTTCGACTAGTTTGTTACATATTCAATATATGCCGTTAAATGTTTGGTATGTATAGTATTCTGCTGTTTTACACTTATCCTGACTTCCTTTCCTGATGTAGGATGCTGATATTGATTCAGTCTACAAAAGCTACAGCACAAAGACAAGACAATCTCTTGGAGCTTGGTCTGGTTTACAGCTTGATTTGGGTCTTGTATGCATCTTTATAACTTCTTTCTCATTTTGCCTTGTATCTCGCTGGCACGAACTGGCTCCTAAGGATAGCGCTTTCTGATGAGCATTTTCACTAATGCCTAATTCTTATTATTGTTAATGCTGGACAAGTTCCCAGAATATATTTGTAAGGGTAGTCAATGGCAAACTTAGTTGGTTAAATCATGTTAAGTTGAGATCGACTTGTTCGACCCTTTGATGAGATACTACAAATTATGCTTAGAAGATGTCTAAAATGCCACTCTTTAGACACTTCCTACCTACAAGTCCGGAGTATAGCATTGATCCCATCCTTATATCTGTTTATGCTTCTGTTTTCCTAGTTCTCCAAGTTTAGTACAAATTGAATATGAAATGTGTAGGCGCAAGCCGGGCCCATTGGATCTACTTAAGGACTGATTTTGTGTAATTTTTGCATAAGGTAGGGTGATTATGGTACAACAAATTGGAGTCTGATTGAGCAATTTTGAAATACTAGATTTTCTCAGATTTGTTAATGTTTCTGTTGAATTGGGGTTGGCCTATAGAATGGCCATTGTTCTCATTGGATGATCAACCTCTGCGAGTGTTGAAATTCTGAAGTCATCAGCTGAGTAAATATTTACCGTCTTTCTTGTATTTGGAACTGCTGCAAGCTTTGTGGTGCTGGTATTTGAGTGTTGGAATCGTCTAATCTCCAATTTGAATGGCACAGAACACATCTGGAGTGTGTTCCACACGATCTTATAACAAACTTTAGTTATTGGTTGTGAATGCTAGTGACACATCCATTTGCTCAGGCATCCTAAGCGATGCAGCTTGCAGATGCATAGTGAAGAGATCATCTGACATAGACGTTAGGTACAAGGCATCAGTGGTATCTCGCATATTTTCGGCATACTTGAGCAGTTCATGTCCTCTTTACTTCATCGAGATGGAGTGAATAGTTTCCAATGGATAAGAAAACAATCAATATACCTTTGAGCCTTTGGTGATGGTGACACGATGTTTATTGCTACCTGTCAAGTTATCAATATGATGATTGCTACATGTATCCTGATTTGATAAATTAGTAGTATGTTTTTATTAGCATGGGATGTTGGATTTGGAAACTAAAGTAACCTCATTGATCCTCGTTTCCTACTTAATATCCTCATTGATTACCTGATCTTCAAACTTATAGATCCTCAACTTTGGTAGGTGGAAGCAACAATTGAATATATATGCCGAAATGAAGGAAATGGCGCAATACTTGTGTTCCTCTCTGGCTGGGATGAAATTTCCAAGCTTTTTGACAAACTTAAGGCAAACAGTATTTTCGGAGATCCGTGCAAATTTCTTGTCCTTCCTCTTCATGGATCTATGCCTACTGTTGATCAGCGTGAAATATTTGACCGCCCACCCTCTAACACGAGGTAAGCATCTTAACATTTAGACTCGTGGTTATAACTTCTTCTATATGAGTGAGTTAATCAAACTTCGATTGCACTCATAATAATATATGTGGTTCATAGACTCGTGTACTGTTTAACTTGGGCCCCCCCTCCCTTACACTGGATACACCACACAAAATCTGAAGAATTCAGTGATGTAAATGAAACTAATCATCAGCACTGTTTGCCACCTCTAATTATGATCTGATGTGGAAGCAAAAAGAAGAACAATTTTATTAAACAAATCTGAAAGCAAGTCATTCGAGGAAATCACGCCACCCGAAAAACTTGCCAGAACTTAACAAGAGCTTTGGGCTGCACAGCGAACTTAATATGCTTGAGAAAGATACTATTCCCTCTAAATAAGTGAGTGCTTTGACTTAGCTCAAATTTTAAGGCATTGGCCTGATAGATGTAAATTTCCCACCCTACATTTGGCCTTGCAGTTTTAACTATTGTCATGGCCCCACCTACTATTGCCCCACCTCTCTCTCTCTCTCTGCGCACCTGCAATACCCATCAATTTTCATGTGAGAATCCCAGAAAATGTAATTGTTGGACGATACCTTGATGGGGGTATTTAAGGCTGTGAAACATTGGGGGCTAGGGTTTAGGTTTATAGTTTCTGTAATTGAGAACTAAAGTCATGGTTTAGAGGTTCTGAAGACGGATTTTATTGGCTGATTTTGGGCAGGATGCTGTGAGCGGTACCCATCGAACATTACATTTTTGTAATAAAACAAGAAAGCAATAGAAGTGAACAATATAAGATAACATAACCTAAAGAGTTTCAGTAAGGCTTTCTTGGAGTCTCACTTAGAAAGTAATCAATGGAGTCTCACCATTGACAAGAAAAAGAAAAATCTGCTTCATAAGATTCTATTGAGGATTTTATACCAGTTAGACCCTGACCTTTGCCTTCAATAATCACCTAAACCCTCATCATAATGTTTTGGCCAGTTCAACATAGACTATGGAATATTTGCTAATTAAACCCTGCCGTCCACGAACTTTTTGGCTTCAAACGGTACAGGTGCAATGGTGCAAATAAAGAAGGTAGTTTATTAATCTTGATAACTTTTGAGTGTAAGTTTGCAAGCACATTAACTTGAAAGAATACTTTACATGAGTGCCCTTTCAAGTGGCTTAACAATGCATTTTTTAAAGGGCAAGTTCGTCGTTTCACTTAAAACATAAAACATCCTAACCTTAAATACTGTGTGTGTGTGTGTCCCCCTCCTTTTCCCCCTTCTGCCGCCGCCACTTCCATGGTCCTACTGTTTCCTCCTCCCCTCCTCCCAGAACCCTAATCTTCTACCTCTTCCCCATTCTCATCCCCCCCCCCCCTCCACCCCTCCTCCCTTCTCCTCTCCCCACTTTTCATTTTTGCCACCACCACACTTGCCATTGCTTCCAACTGACCTCCCCCACTGAGGCCCCAATTTTGGACTGGATGGGACACCAAAGGCCTCAGCCCTTCCATACACCACATCACCGAGGACCACAACCGGAATATTCAATCATGATCCACAGCGTCCAGACCACCCACCCACCATCATAATGCAATGGGATCTGTTGCTGTGGCGGCGGTAGGGAAGGTGGTGGTGGGGAGGACAGAGGTTTAGAAAGGAAAATTACTTGTTTTAATGGTTAAAGCTTTTAAACTGATGCCCGAAGTTGGCAAAGAGAAAAAAATTTACGTGCTGTATTGGCCCAATCGTCCCAAATCTTTCGAAATTAGAACTGTCAAGAGCGGCAGATTTCAACTAGCCAAAGAAGTATGGCAGGAGTTTAAGTGATCATTGCAGGCAAAGGTCAGGGTCTTATTGGTTTATAATGCTTGCTTATGTAGACATAAAGCAAAGAGTTTTCCTAGTAGGAACAAGACTAGACCAAGTCTAACGATAGGTATCCTTCTCAATACCCTACAGCTATATGGGAGATAGAAAATTACTAGATCTTTCTAAGTAGCCATAGTGACCAGAATAGCATTGTTACCAAAAGTACTGAAGTACCCTAGACTATCTAAGCTACTAAAGTACCCTGGATTTATCTAGGCTTGTACTTCTCTTTCATTAATGTGAACGTGCTCTGGGTCTATGAGTCTGATCCTAATCAGTAATCCTGTGACTGAAGTTGTAAAACTCTCTCTCCATACAAAAGCCAACTCTTCTTTTGTGGTGACAAAGAAATGTTCACTGCTTAAGTAATTTGTCAAGGATATGATAATTCAAATATTTTTGAGTGATCATGCAAGCCTTTAAACCACTTCTTTAGTTATATCACTTCCCTGTTTTTTTGTTAGGAAGCTTTTGCCGGCGGTTGTCGTGGTGGGTCTTTTTGAAACTTTCATTCATTTAATGATTTATCATTGGAATATTGTGAATCTCTGAGAGGAACTCAAAAAGGGTTTTGGGGAGGAAATTTAGAACATTTGAAAGCAATCTCACTGAAGGAAAAAAAGAATGATCAGGATATTGAAAGTCGTTGGAGAGGTTGTTGCCTGAAGGGTTTATGCCTTCTCACCAATGCCTAGTGAAACATCCAGCTTGCTGGGTGGTACGCCTCAATGCCTAGTCACACCATGGTTTAAAAACTCAGCCGTAACACCTAGAATCAATGATTCGGTGTAGTTTCGTAGGTCAGCATACTGAATCCGAGAGCCGAGTTGATGCCGTTGCCTAAAGTACCACCTCGCTGAGATTTCACCGACATCGCTAAAAACTTGGCATGATGGGGAAGAAGACAAGAAATTGGCCGAGCATCGGCTGTAATATCGTTGCTAAAAAAGACTTTCATACCATTTGGGAATCCTCTAAAATCTTCAATAGACTTGAAAATCCCCCTAATGGTAAAGTCAAAATCCCTAGGTGCCCTCATGGTTGAATTCTCGAGGATCCAACTATTTGATCTACAACTGCAGCGAAGGTGATAGAGGGAGGGAAGGTGAGTCCAAATTTGCAAGTTCGTATATGAGCTTTTGTGATTATCTTTGTAAAAATTGGGAAAGCAATCACCTAATTTCGGATATCCCAAATAGGAAAGGAGCTCACTCTCAAAGGGAGTATAACATGTTTTTTCTGACCCACCCTTGAAATCAAGTATCATCTTTCAACATTATTTTTTGTGAATTAGCTCAAAGTGCTGAGGCTTTTTGGGCTGTGCGCACTTCATAACTACAAGCCAGATTCATAAATTGAGGTGGTGACGAACAATTTTGTCTGTGAAGGAAGGCCTCTATAACTCTAAGCAAAACGTTCTGAACAAACATGCACAAGAACATGACAGGAGATATTTAGGGTGTGATTGTCCTCCATAAAAGGCTAGAACAATCATCTTTACTACAAAGTGATGTGGAACCAGAGTGCGCAACAAGGGGAAAAGGAAATTGGGGAAGAAAGGGGGTTTTGAGCAGGACTTGCTTCACCCGCATGGGATTTGCCGCGGCACACGTGCCAATGGGCTCAGCCTAAATGCAATGTAATTTAACAATGCGATGTATCGACTTAAATAGGAAAGCAAATGCCAATACTACTTGGACGACAAGAAACTCACTAATACCAAAAGACTAAAAATACCCGATAACATGAAGTTACCTAATTAGTCCTAGATGCCCATAATTCCCCAATATTTTGATTACAACGAATTCCAACTGAACCCCAATTATCGCAAATAATAAGCATAAAACGAACCCATGCATGATACCAAAATTTCCAAAGGTCGTCCTAGTGATTATTGCATGAAGCACGGGTGCTTCAGGGGGGGGGGGGGGGGGGGAGTATCGGGGTCGGGTGCGTGTTGGGTGCGCACCCGTTAATTTCCATTTATTTTCTTTATTTGCAGAAATTCGGGTGCGGCTCGGATACGGTTCGGGTGCGGATCCGACACTTCGGGGGTTGAAACATAATTGCCGGAAGATATTTCGGGGGATAAAAACATAAAACTTAATTTCTGTGGGGGTGAAAAAATAAATCAATATTACTAACCATGTCGTTTCCCTGAACATGTTTATGGAAACGACACGGGTCACCCGCACCATGTCGTTTCCCTAAATCAATATTACTCACCCGTACTCATTCTAGCCATGTGTATGGTGGCACAGTACGAAGGTAAGGGATGAAGGAAATGGAAGTATGGGGCTAAATTGTTTGACCGAGTAAGGAGCGGGTCTGGTTGGTGCTGGGATGGAATCAAAACAGCATGTTTTAAGGGAAAACAAGAGGGGCTTGAGAACATGGAGCTGTGGGCTGGGCCAAAGTTGAAGAAAAGGGGCTGATGTGCAATAAAGATGGGCCCAAAAAAAAAGGATGATGAAATGGACTGATTTGAAAGCATGCGGCACGACTAGCCGGATCTAATTAAATGCTAGAATGGGCTTTAGATGTAAAGTGAGGTTGGGTTTTATAAAGTAAAGAAGGGCCAGCCCGTTAAGTAGAAAGTAACTGGGCTCAGATCATTATTGGGTCCCTTGGATCCAACATCGAAGTTCTTTTGTACTTGAGTTGATCTAGGCTTTTCTGCACCACCATATAGCGGCGGCTTGGCGAGTCAGTGCTGAGATGGACGGAAGATTATCCTGCAAAGAGAACTTCTGATTTAGCAAGTTGATGAGCTCAAGCAGCAGCAGTAAACCGGGGTGGATGACGGTTAAAATTGTCGGCGGACTCAATCTCTATTAATTATCTTTTCACGTTTTTTTTATCGTGTAGGGATCTCATTATAGCAAGGATAGGCCTAGAGTGGATTGATGGTTACATTTGCGCGAAGAATTACAGATAATAATTGCAAGAAAAACACCCGAGAGATCATGGTGTGCCCTGATACTTCTCGATGTGTAGCCAGAGTGCGTAACAATGTTGAAAGGAGATTGGAAGAGAGAAGGGGAAGGGGGGGGGGGGGTTAAGAATGGGATTGTGTTCACCTACCCAGGGGATCAACTGTGGTAGATTTGGCCAATTGGATCAGCAGTCCAAATGTAATGTAAAGAAACCTAATAATACCAAGAGACTAAACACCCTATTAACGAGAATTACCCAATTAATCCTAGACGTGTGGTAAATCCCAATTATTTGATCATACGAGTTACAACTGCACCCCAATAAGCATAAAACAAAACCCCGCATGATTTCAAACTTTTGAAAGGATCTACTAGTGCTTATTGCATCTTAAAGTCTAAAACACATCATCCGCAGCAAAAAGCCTCTGTGATCACTCCGTTAAATATCACATCCAATCCACCCGAGTCTTCCAGTATGGGCCTCACACGTAAATCTTTTTAAGTTATGTATTGATCTTCTGTGTTCTGTCATACGCCACACTCCAATTTTAGTTTTCCCCTCAGCTTCCTTGAGGCTCCAAGATCTGGACTTTTGCTGCCAATTGTTGTTCTCCTGCAGGGCTGTTGCTTCAAGCTTTCCTTTCACTAGCTCCTCGTTTCCCTTTCATCATTCGTAATTGCTATGCATCTTCTTTCTGCGCATCCCCTGGACATCCCCTCACTATGGCTCCAAATGCCCCTGTTTAACCTCTTTAGCTCCTCTTGAAAAGAAGTTTGGTTTTGTAAGCGATTACTACTGTTAGTCGGCCACTCTATTTTGTCTTGCCAAATTTTGATTTTCTCCGAGAAATCCTCCACCTCTGTCAACTATTTTTGAAATAAGTATTTCTTTGACCACTATCAAGCAGAAACTCAACGGTATAAATTTGGGAAACTTTTTTCTCATAAGGGAAGAACTAACATAACTTGGACAAGGCATCCAAGCCTAGAACATCCCTTTCTCCTGCACAGACATCTAAGATGATTGTAAAGTCCCCTACCAAGGTGCCGTGGAACATCCACCTAGCCTGGACTATTCCATAAGGTCCATTTCTACTTCATTAAAGAAGGCCAGAACTCTTGACATGCCTTTTCTGTATAATGATGTGCCTGCACACCAACCTAGTGCCACTAGCAGTGCAGATGGCCAGAAGAATTCCATCGTACATCTTTTACCACTGAGTTGCGCAGTCGTTTGAAATGGCTGCTGTTCCAGACTTGCACGAAAATGTTTCTCGTAATTGGTTTTCTATATATTAGGCAAGTTGTAATCCATTATGAATTAATGGTCTTATGCTTTTGTTCACCAAGCTACTTACCACCAGGAAAAAGAAAAGTTTGTGTTGAACACGTCCTTTTAATTATTGTCTAAGAACAGCTGGAAAGCGTGTCGGACTTTTGTTTGATTTACTAAGTCATATCAAATTAATCTGCTCTTGCAGGAAAATAGTGCTAGCAACAAACATAGCTGAAAGTAGTATAACCATAGATGACGTGGTATATGTTATAGACTGTGGAAAAGCAAAGGAGACTAGTTATGATGCTCTAAACAAGCTAGCTTGTCTATTGCCGTCATGGATATCAAAGGCTTCTGCACACCAGGTATTCTTCCCATTCTGCGAAAGATCTACTTTTACCATTCGAAATTTGTTAAGTAAATAAAGATTGCAGCTAATATAATACTATACTTACTGGTGTTCATGGTTGTCAAACTTACAGAGACGAGGTCGTGCGGGCCGTGTTCAACCTGGAGTTTGCTATAGGTTGTATCCAAAAATGATCTACGATGCTATGCCTCAGTATCAACTACCTGAGATTCTTAGGACACCTCTGCAACAACTGTGCCTGCAAATCAAAAGCTTGCAACTTGGGGTTATTGAGTCATTTTTGGCTAAGGCACTTCAGCCTCCAGATGCTCTCTCTGTTCAAAATGCTATTGAACTTCTCAAAACGATCGGAGCTCTAAATGATGCGGAAGAGCTCACCCCACTTGGTGTGTAATGTTTGGCATTGAATTCTTACGTACTGTTGAGATTTATATTGCACCGTAATATGTTTCCAATTTAACTGAACAGGGCGCCATCTCTGCACTCTGCCGTTGGAGCCAAATATTGGGAAGATGCTTCTCATGGGTTCCATCTTTCAATGCCTTAATCCTGCATTAACAATTGCCTCTGCTCTTGCACATCGTAACCCATTTGTCCTTCCAATGAATAGGAAAGAGGAGGCCGATGCTGCAAAGAGATCCTTTGCTGGCAATTCTTGCAGGTTAGTGAATAAACTTAGCTTCTATGGATCGTCTAGCAATAAGCTCAGAAGAAAATGAAAATTTTTATTGCTTTTGATGCAGTGATCACATAGCACTTCTAAAAGCATTTGAAGGATGGAAACAAGCAAAACGATGTGGGAAGGAAAGAGCCTTTTGTTGGGAAAATTTCCTATCACCATTAACCATGCAAATGATGGAAGACATGAAGAACCAATTCCTTGATCTATTATCCAACATTGGGTTTGTAGATAAATCCAGGGGTGCTAATGTAAGCTCTTATTTCACGGGCTTTATTTTCAAAAGAATGTGTTTGTGTATATATTTTTGTGTGTGTGTGTGTGTGGGTGGGTGTGTGTGGGAGCTGATCCGTTGCTCGCGCAGGCAACTTTAGTTCAGTTGCCAGTGCCATCTGACCGTCAATTCATCGTGGATGGACGGGCCAGATCTTTTTTTGCGTTTTTCTGAAGTCGTCGCTACATAATGTAACAGGCGGTACTTTTAACAAAAATACCCGTCGGTTATGCAATTGATTATGAAGCTAAGTGTTTGTTCGCTACATAATGTAGCGGACGACATATTAAAAAGGAAAAAAACACAGCCCATTCAATCACTTTCATCTCTCTTTATTTCCTGTGAACTACTGCCTCCATTACAACCCATTTCCATCATCGCCGGATAGAGAGAGGCAAGTGGTATAGCATCGCCGCCCCTGCCATCTCGGCATCCTCAGCACCGTTGCCGCCACTCCCCAACAACCCACCTCCGTCATCGTCAGTAACTTTTGTGAGAGATTGGACGACATTGATAGCAGCGCCGCAGCCGCTGTCTCGGCACTTTCGCCGTCGTTATAAATGGCAAGATTGCCACATTTCTTCCAAATGTTTAAGGATTTTCTCCAGATATCTTCTAACTAATTCAAAGCATTTCTCAAAATTTTCTTGAACTTGTTTTTCTCCAGATTTTATTCTAATTTAATTGAACTTAGATCTAGATCTCTTTGAGCTTTGGATGGTGATGGTCAGGGGCGACAGATCGACGGCGGCAGCTACGGTGGTGGGTTTTGGTTTTATTTTTATATATTTTTTTTAGTACAAGCACTTGCTTCTTCTCGGTAGTGGTGTCAGAGAGGAGGTGGTGGTGGTGGGTGATGGTGATGCTGTCTTGGCTGAAGAATTATGGGTTTGTTGGTTGTGGCTGGAGTGGCGCGGTGGTTCTTCACTGGTGGTGGTGGTTCACTGGTGGTGGTGGGTTTGTTGATGGTGGAGGCTTTGGAACCCACAAGCCCAATCTTTCAGCCCAGATTTTATATTGTTTTGCTTTATCGGCATATTGCAGAGATAAAAAGCAAGACATTACTTCGGTTGACTGAAAATACAGAGAACAATTATTTGAATCATGAAATTTATGTTTGTCTTGGTTTGTGGAATGAACATCCAACCCCGAACCCAGAACACTCAAAGGCAGAACAAAGACAGAACAAAATCTGTCGCTACATTATGTAGCGGACGGTCACGTTAATTTGTCGCGGTCGAGTGGCAATCTTATGTAGCGGACGACCGGAAAGTTTAAAAAAAACTTAGATCTGGCTTGTCCATCGTGATAGATGTACGGCCAGATGGTACTGGCAACTTAAGTTGCCCGTGCGAATAATGGATCAGTTCCTCCCCCTATGTGTGTGTATATATTATACTATACATATATGTATAATAAATAAATATATGTGCGTTTGTGTGTGAGTCTATATATATATATGTGTGTGTGTGTGTGTGTACTTATGTTTATACATACATATTTATGGGAAAAGTAGATATGAGGCTAGCCTTAAGCATGTTGTCTAAGTCTAGCGATCAAAACTACGTAGTTTTAGATATAAAAAAACCTTATCTTTCTTTTCCTTTTCTCTCTCCCTCTTCCCTGTTTTTCTCTCCCCCTTATATCTGTTGTAGGCAGGCCCTAAGAAGCCACTGTCGCAAGCCACTGCCACCATCATTGCCACAGACCTGTTGCAGGAAACTCCTTATATGGTGACGCTTCTCTCTCGAAAACTCGCTTTTGCGATCCCAAGTTAGGAGCTCCATGGAATCTCTTCCCAAGCTCATATGGGAACTCGATCCCGTCAGCTGGACAGAGATGCATGGAGAGAGTACCTAGAAATCAATCAAGCCCTTTTCGACTCAATTCCTTATTTCTTTCACCTTCAAGTCCTTAAAGCCTCCTTTTTTGTTGTTGCCCTCCCTCTCTCAAACTATATTCAAGAAGTGGTAATACTCTTTAACAAATTTATTTATTCAAGCCGCTCCCAGCCTTTAGATTCTTCCAGGTTCTTATGCTCCCCCACCCCTGTTCCCCCCCTGCTCCCCCCCCCCCCCGTTCCTGCTCCGGCTTCGCAGACCACAACTTCTGTCGCCGGCCTCCATCATGGGACGTCACTGCTCACCGCAAATAGTTTTTACCACCCGCAGCATACGCAACTACCAAAGTTTCCACCGCCCACCACCCATTGCCACCATTACTGTCGTAAACCACCCACTTTCGTCTGGCCTTCGTTGAGGGTTGTCCTTGCTCACTGTAAACAGTTTTCACCCTGCACACCATACACAACCACCACAGTTTCCACCGCCCACCATCACTGACACAGACCACCCCCACTATCAGCAACCATATCGTACCCCTTGATTTGATTAAATTCTTATGCATAATGATTCAAAAGGTACTGAATTGATGGGTTTTGCACTGGATTGATTCGAAAAGCTCGAATTATTCACTGATTATCTTCAATTCACTATAACAAAAAATGAAATGGATTTTGTGTTGATCTCTCTCAAGCATGTAATTGAAGACGTAGCGCCTTATTGTCGGCCTCTATTGCTAGCTCCATTGCCGCTAGTGATCGACGCTGCCTCCATTGATTAGGGCTTGCACGCTGATAAAACCCCAAGGCTTGGCGGTGCATACCGTACTGGTTGTGAGTGGTGTCGGCTGTGGAAATGGCTTGCAGGCAGTGCTAGTTGGAGACAGAGGCTGGCAATAAAGGTGGTGCAGTTCGGTATTTGACCGAGAGAAAGGGTGGCCGATGACAGACGCTGGCGATTAAGGGAGGTGGTGGTTGTTGGGTTCCTGCGTGGTAGCCATTTTTTTTATGGTGGAGGTGATGGTTGGTCTGCGACAGTGATTTGTGAGGGTCGCCGGCAAGAGATACTGGCGATTTGAGTGAGGTGGCGGTGTTTGGTTCTCAGAAGTGGTGGTGGGAGAAGGCGGCAGTGGTGGGTTCTAATTGAGGGCAAGAGAGAGAGGAGAGAAAAACAAGGAGAAGTTAGAAAAGAAAGATTAGCTTTTTATTATCCAAAACTACGTAGTTTTGATCGCTAGCCTTAGGCAACTTGCCCAAGGTGAGCCACATGTTCGCTTTCCCTATATGCCTGGGAATCAGACAGTGGAAACGACGACACTGCCTCCCTTATATGAAGCAGACAGTGAAAACTACGACACGGCCTCCCTTATATGCCTGGGAATCCCTTCGACTCATTAAATACATGCGGGGTATATTGGTCAAAATCTCCGTCCGTTACATTATGTAGCGGACGACGGGAAAACTTAAATAAAATTTTGATCTGGGCCATTTATTCGCGACGGATGGAAGATCATTGTGCTGATAACTTAGCTTAAGTTGCCGGTGCAAACAATGGATCATGCCCCTATATATATGTGGGTGGGTGGGCGATCTACAATGCAAACTGCTCTGCCCCTGTCACTTCCCGAACCCTCGGGTGAGCCTATGAGCTAGGTCCTTGACCAGCTG
Source organism: Escallonia herrerae (assembly GCA_033070095.1). Classification (NCBI taxonomy): domain Eukaryota; kingdom Viridiplantae; phylum Streptophyta; class Magnoliopsida; order Escalloniales; family Escalloniaceae; genus Escallonia; species Escallonia herrerae. The sequence goes on from JAVXUP010002273.1 coordinate 45,658, forward strand.
TAGACCCACTACACCTCCAACAAGGCTCTGCCAGACCTACTATAACCTGTACTAAAGATTAAATCAAACTCACTAGATTTGGAAACAATTAATTGGCTACTAAGAGCTGCACCTAGAAATTCCTTAACTGTCATAAAAACTTCAATTACATGTCATCGACAATTATAAAGAAATTCGGGAGACCTAAGCTCCCTACACAAGTTCGTCCATATTAACGTTCACAAACTAAAGTTCTCGAGTCTAACAGCCACTTCATTACTCTAATGTTCCTCTTTTGGCGCCTCTCTTGTGTTCCTCATAGGGATCTACTTCCCCTAGATCGTCCTCCGAAAAATAAAGGGATGAGTTAGAGCCCAGCAAGCACGTAAACCATGTCTCTAAAATAGGTTTGTGGATTATAAAACATGCCATGGGTTTTCTTTTCAAGATCAGGAAATCAATTTCACCATAACGAAAAATTGCTTTATTATATATATATATATATATATATATATATATATGTACTTGCATAAAAAGATTCTCAAAACTGGAGTATGACATCAAGAAAGCTTATTAAACAGCTATCACAGTTACTAGGCCCCAAAATCCCTCTCACGCCCGGGATAAATATTTCGTGGAAGTGGGTGCGAGCACTTTCAAAGGTAATGCGCATTAGTCAACGTACAAGCCCGGTTGACCCGGGCTCGAAATCTAACTTTCCCCTGTTGGATATGGGGCACACTAACCAAGCCAAAATCACCGTCTCATTCAACATAAAACCAAATTTAAACGACTACGAATAGAAACATCCCACGACACTTTTAATTTATTTTTTGGTCCAACAAATTAACACAAAAGAGAAGCATAACAAACTTTAAACCTTCCATTTGGTAAAATCATGTATATATTTACATATATTGGATGGTAGGGTATATGAAGGAACACATCAGGAGTACTTACCTCACTCGATAACCAGTTCTGGTTCTTGTTCGAATGCCGGTCTTAGCTCTTGTCTATCAAAACCTAATAATAAAGCACACGGGTGTTAGTTCTTGACCCTCAATCATGCGTGACTGCTAAAGTCTGTCCCAAGTAAGTGGAATTACCTAAATATCCCCGGACTTGTGTAAAATTATCAAAATACTCCCGACGCCTAGCGTACCATTACACACAAGAATAGCCCAAAACATCCTTTTAAACAACTAGTTGGGTTTTTCAAACAAAAATGTCTCTCTGGAGATTTTCCGCTCAAAATCCTAATCTGCTCCTTTAATTAAGTGTTACAGGTCATATTTCAAAAGCATAGCAATCAATACTGGAATGCCGCGAAATTTTACACACCCAAATGTCTCAGTAAAACAAGGTTTCTATAAAATTTTCAGTTAAAAATAAGTTTGTTTGCTATATCAAATAATTCAAAAACTCTTTCTCGAAATAAAACCATTTCATGCCCTTCACATGCCCAGAAAATTGCACAACGTGGGTTTCGTAAAAAATTTGGGGGGGTTTCAGTTTTGCACTTTGCCTAAATGAGCATCTAAACATCTCTAAAAGATCCCTAGAGGGACTGCTTGTAAACATCTCTTAAAGATCCCAACAGGGACTGCTCGTTAACATCTCACTTTTAGCGACCCTATTCACCTTCTTCTTTCCTAAGAAACCTTAACCCTAACTTGCTTCTCTCTATTCTTCCTACTCACCCACTGCCACCACCTCACCGTTGCCACTGCCACGCTGCCCCACTGCCGCCATGGCTGCCACGGTAGCCCCTCTCTCCCTTTCGACCACCCCAAGCCACCACCAAAACCCTAATCTCTCTCTCTCTCTCTCCCCACCCAATCACTCCCCACCACAAGGGCAGCCTTCTTCCTCCCCCTCAAGCCGCACGCACAAGCACACAACCACCTCGCCATGGCTGCCCACAGCAGCCACCTTTTCTCTTCACGGCACACACCCACACCATCATGCACACACCACCACGGCTGTCCCCATGGCAGCCCTTCCTTTCCCCTTCTCCTTCACTCGCACACACACGTCAACACACAGCACCACACCACAGCTGCCCCATGGCAGCCTCTTTCTTTTTCCCCTCTCCCTCTCCATGCACTCACACACATCGACACACAATACGCACCACCATGGCTGCCACCACGGCAGCCCTTCCCTTTCCCCTTCTCCCTCACTCGCGCACACACACGTCAACCCACACAGCATCATGCTGCCATCATGGAAGCCCCCATTAAACAAACACATGGCACACACCCTCACGGCTGCCACCACAAGGCAGCCTCCCCTTCACTCATCAACCCGCGCAAAACTCTCATAGCAAATCCCAAACTCACACATAGTATCATCCCGAAAACACCCAATTACGTGGCTAAAATTTAGAGAGGAAAGACTAGGGATTTACCTGGAAAAAGTCTTGTCCTAGGTGTTTCTTCTCTCTCCCTCCCTCTCTCTGTTTCACTTAGAAGGGGCTGACAGAATTTTCTGGACGGCAGCCCTCCTTTAAGATCCTTTAAATATGGTTACCTGAATATGAAGATTTTCTAAAACCCTCACACACCTAGTTATTTTTTACATTTCACCCACACTCTTTTAAAAGGCCACAATTATTTTTAGATTAAGGCTAAAAATAAAATTTTATCGACAAATAAAAGTGTTGGGCGTTACAACCCCCTATTTGTCCGCGCTTCCCTCCCGCCTTTGTAGCGTTTGGTTGGTTCATTGGTCACCATACGCGGTAGAGAGAAGGAACATTGTGTCAAGGAACAATTTGGTCAAAAGTTCCGTGCACAACATTATGTTGCGGACGATTGAGAGGTTCAAATGAAAGCTAGATCTGACCCGTCCACCAGTAATGGATGGCCAGATTGTGCTGGCGTTAGATACATACATATATACACACATATCCATACATGTGTGTGTGTGTACTAAGGAGCATAGATGTGGGTGCAGATACACGGATACGTGATTTTTAAAATATACCGGATACGGCTGCGGCGGAAATACGGTTAATTTTATATATTTAATAAATATATATTTATGAAAACTATGTTGTCTTTCCAGGAGGATTTTTTTAATTGATGGGCTCTTTTAGTAAAGTTGACTTTAGGTAAAAGATTGTATTTTTCTGGTGTTACTACTAATTCTGTGAAATATTGGACTGTTGCAGAAATAATAATAAGTTAATAAGGGGTACCTAAATAAAAACTAGAAAGATGTGGTAAGATATTATCCATACAGCTATCATGACTCCTGAGTCCTGAGTGACATGCATTTAAACATGTGGTTGTTATGGGTTACAAAACCAACACGTCGACAAAAGGCAGATGGACTTTGACCCCTCATCTTCTTCTTCTTCTTCTTCTTCTTCCTCGATGCCGCTGCTACTGCTGGATCAACTTGGATCGACATTTCTTTCAATGGTTGGTCAACGATCACGGTCTCCGGTCGTCGCCGCTGCCTACGGTGTTGGACGACTTCTTCTCTCTCTCTCTCTATCCTCTCTGTCCCAGTCGTGTCCAAGCCGCACCCAGAATTCAGAAAACTACTTGAAAAATGGGGCTTTTCACTGAAACCGTGAGTTCTGTTACGGTAAGCTCGTAGGCCTAGCCACCCGACGCGGACCGGGGTCCAACGCTCTTCAGGTGACGGTGCTTCCCCCGAATTGCCGCACCGGTGCTTCATAGTGTGTGTGTGTCTATATATATATATATATATATATATATATATATATGGAGCAGATCCACATCTGCTTTTTGTAGCGGTTAGACTTGCCCCTTAGTTCCCTGGATCTCTTCGCTATTTATGATACTTTCAGCCCCAGTGGGCCCCTAACCGCTACCAAGTGTAGCGGTTAGTGTACAAAATATTTAATCTAAGCCATCCACAAGCTCTAGTGGACGGCCAGATCACCAGTGGATAAATAGCTCCACCGGTAGATGTGGATCGGCCTCCATATATGTTTGTACATACATATGTATATGTATATATAGAGATACATGTGTATATCTGAACGCATGTATTTCTGTATGTATTTAGGATTCCGCTTCGAAGTATATCCATGATAGTTGGGTATAATTTTCATGTGGTACTCTTATGATTGTTCCACGATCCTACATATAGTAAAATTTGGCCTCAGATAGATAGGAACTCCTTCCAATATTACGCAACAAAAGTTCATCAATGAAACCCCTCATAACCATGATACCGTCCTTAAATCCATCGACATCTCTCCACCCTAAGTTGGTGTGGATCAGGCTTCAACATTTGTTTTTTCTTTTTTTTTGGGTTCCGGTTACTTGTATATTTTTGCATATTTTAGCTTTTTATGATGGTTGGACCCATTAATACGTGTATTGACTTAGTCATATTCCTATTTAAAAAGTTATGAAGCCCCGTTTGCAAATTTTAGAGCAAAGTTTATCTCATTGAATTGCTTCCCTTTTTCAGCATGGCAGGAGAAAGTTTTGCGAGCTTTCTCAACTGAAGCGGACCCCTTTATCTTTCACAGAATTGCTTATTTTCTCCTAATTAGGTTCAACTGATGACTTGGAGTTCTCTATATTCACTAAAATTACTTAGACTCCTTATTAAGAGAACTCATTTTTTATTCAGTAATATTTCAATTATTCATAGTGGGTCCCTGTGCTTTTAATTTTGGTTGGCCAGAAATTTTCTTGAAAGCATCTTCCATTCCAATGCACGACTTGAAAAACTCATTCTAACGTGGAACAATGAATTATCCAAAATTGGTACAAACATGTGCTCTTATTTGAAGATTCTATGTGCTTAATAGAAGGTGGTTGATTCATTTATTTGGCCACTATCTATATGACCTCCCGAAAATTGTTGTAACATCTCAAAAGTGTATTTTTGAACAAAGTCAAGAAATTGTTAATGTATTCACTCGCGAGTCGGGACGTAAGTTTTTGTATCATAGGAAGTTGAGTGAAAATTGCAGTTTGGGAAGTTTGGAGATGGCGTTGAACTTCTGCTTTACGATAAGAACTTGTACACTCAACGGGAGCATAATAAAAATGTTGAGTCCTACTAGTGGTCATTGGTCCTTACTTTTGTAAGGAAAATATAATTGAAATGAATTTCTGACATAATCTCAGAGGTAAACTTATGGTATCACAGTATCACTGAAACTTAGATTTGATGTATGGTCCTCTTGTCCATCTCTGATTTTTCAGTTTTAGTTTCTGTCATCTATAGAAACTGCCAGTGCTATTTGTCCACGAATGGGTTAGTATCCATTGCTATTTCTTTGGCATATATATATTACAGGTTAGATCTCTCTGCATGCTTGGAAATGAGGTTTTTTGAATTTGCTCTTAGTCTTTACTCTTTAGTCACTTGACCGGTATGCTAAAATCTTTGCGTGCAGGCTTATAACCAGTACAGCAATGACTTGGAGATGATATCTGCAATCCTTTGTGCTGGCCTCTACCCAAATGTCGTGCAGTGCAAGAGAAGAGGAAAGCGGACAGCATTCTACACTAAAGAAGTTGGGAAAGTTGACATCCATCCAGCATCTGTAAATGCTGGGGTTCATCTTTTCCCTCTTCCTTTCATGGTTTATGGTGAAAAGGTTAAAACTGCCAATATCTTTGTACGAGACTCGACACTCATATCAGACTTTGCTCTACTTATGTTTGGTGGTAACCTCATTTCTAGCAAAACAGGAGATGGTATCGAGATGCTTGAAGGGTACCTTCACTTCTCTGCGTCAAGGAGTGTGCTGGACTTGATAAGGGTAAGTAATTGGGAGCTTCTCATTCTTTTAGCGCCTCCTTCACCATAGCTGGTCCCTCCACCCCCCGACCCCTGTATCGGTTGTTCAACATATCTAATTGAGTACTAATAAATAGTAATGATAAATGTGTTTATGATGGCTTTTGCAGAAACTGCGAGGAGAGCTAGACAAAATTCTGAACAGGAAGATAAAAGACCCTGGTCTGGACATTTCCATTGAGGGAAAGGGAGTGGTTGCTGCTGTCGTCGAGTTACTCCAAAGTAAGAATGTAAGGTACTAGGATTTTTGCGGCTGGACTCTTAGACTTAGGATCCTTTCTGCTTCTTTTTAGATTTAGTAACACCCGGATGCAAGATCTGCACTATATATACACAATGAAAGTTGAAGAGGTTCCTAATATTAAAGTTGTCTAGGAGTTCCCCATGTATGCCAACGCTGTTGGACAATATAGTATGCTGTAGTATGTGCATATGCATCTATCTTCACATGTCAAATCATGTTCTGCGGAAGTGTTGGTATCCCCTTTTTTCACAGGGTATACTACTTAAGATGTTAATTTGACATAGAATTGTAGCTTACTGCCCCAGCCTGTTAATTAGAAAAGGTGAGCTCTTGCTTAGTGGTATACATCACGTTAGGCTCTGATTAATTTTTTTTTCCTTGTGCCTAATACCCTTGACCCCAAAAAATTAGGGCCGCATTTGATTTACAAGGGAATAGGCTATTGGCTCATTAATCTATTCCACGTGCACACTCATCTTTATTAGACTGCCTCTTTGGGATCAGTTCCTTATAGATTAGATAAAGAATAGCACTTTCAGGGAGAAAGAGAAGAACGCGAGGAAAGACGAACTCCCGCATTTCTTTCTTTTTTCGATGGACTACAAACAGTTGCTTTGCCTAAGGTGTAGGTAGCAAAAGTAGTTGGCTCTGCTGAGGTATTCTGTTTTTAAAGCAAATTAGAGCATAGCACACCATCCGTAGCAGTGGCATTTGGATCTTCTAGAGTTAGAAAGCTAATTCCAGCAGTAGAGTTCGTTATTTTTTCCGGCTGGTCAGTCTTACCTAAGTTCACAGCAATGTGGAACTCCATGAAAAAATGCTCTGACTTTTCCCTATTTAGGAGCCTCACGTGACAGATTGACATAATATCACGAGCGTGCACTATTGTTCGTGCTCTTTCGATCTGTAAGATTGCAATTTTTTTTGCATGTCTGAATCAAGGAGAAATGGAGGAACTCTTTGCTGGAGCTAGTTTCTAATTCTGGAGGATTTGGATCCTTAAAAAAGAATACTTTAATATCAACGCTTATTGCAATGAGTTGATGGTAGACCAGTTTGCTATGAGAGCACAAGTGCGTTAAGGGAGCAACTCTGAAGTGTACATTTGTACAATATATAATAGCACAAGTGTACTTATATGGCAACAGTTTTCTTTCCTCCAAATACCCTTTCTTGGAGCGATTTGACATCTTAGTTCTTTTTTCTTTAATAAATATTCAGCTCTGGCCACAAATTACAACTCGAGTTTAGGGCTTTTCCTGCTCTTTGATGAGCGTTTTGCACCTTGGCCCCTGCTACCTGCTGAATTTTACAGAAAATGAATAGTTTAGGTAAGGTTCTAATGTAATAGAGAATAGGTTCCTAGAAGCTTTTCATTTGCTCCTAAGTCCAGGCTTGCAACTGCGTTTGCATAATCGGTTTGTCCCTGGATCTGTTGATGACCATGGTTTGCTGCCCATGTTAGTGCTTCCTTAGTAGCTTGAATTTCTGAATGCTCAGGGGGTCCTGCAGCTGTTTGAAGTGATATGCTGTCAATCTGGTTGCTTTCTGCAAAAATTCCCTAGCCAGCTAGTCTTGATTCTTCTTCCACGCTGCATCTGATTGTAGTTTCACCAAGCGTCCAATTCTAGCCTTGATGCATCTTTTGCTTTCTAATGAGACTGCAAAATAAGGGGAAGAAGCAATGTGTGTGTTATTGCTAAAGGTACTTGTACTTTACAAAGCAGTAGCCTTATAAGCAGCTTGAGCTTTTATATCTTTCTGCTCTTCTTCTCTCCAATATTTGGACAGGTTTCAAAGCTAGGAGTTAAGGTTGCATTCCATCAATTCTGTAAGAGTTAAATCCTTCTGAACCATCATTATATTCATACTGATTTCTCTCCTTTGAATAGAGGATATAAGAATTTTTCTTGCTTTTCTCAGTCGAAGCAGGAGACAATATGTATTGTTGCCTGTTCAACTTGTATTATACAACTAGCGTTTGTTTTAGGCCATGTAGTCCAACAGATAACTGCTGATTGTACCAGAGTTTCAGCGTTCTGTTTTCAAGGAGTAAATTAGTAAATTAGCCCAGCAGCGAAACAACCTTCTTGTGAAAGTGCCAGTCTTTCAGATGATTTGATTGTGAGGCGACTGTGATACCAAATATGTTTTGCAAAATTGCTGTTAAACAACAGATGACTAATTTCAGGTTGATGTTCACACGTTAGACAAGATATGCCTGCGCTGCTATTTCTTTCCACTAGATCGTGTGCTGTTGGAAGTATTATAAGTATTTTCCACATTAAGGTTTATACGTTTTTCGAAATTTTTAGACCTTGTACCTTGGTCCTACCTTCTGTGAGATTGTAGATGAGACTTCCGAGTTTCCTTGACGATGATCAGCTTCGTTTGGTTATCATTCAGTTGCTGTGGTTCCTGTGCTTGTGAGCTTTCATCTCCCTGTTTCTGTGGTAGTACATTTCGTCACCACTTTGTGGAAAATCGTTCTTCGATTCCCTCATTGCTCTCTGCTAACCAGATTTCCCATTGCACATTCCGTATTCGGTAGACCACCATTTATGTGTGTTGCATTCCCCTACTGCTAAAGGGGTTTCTTTATATTCAATATGTAGTCTTCTCTGTTGAAGAGCTGCATGAGCGTGTCCTCTTTCCAAACTTTCTGCTGCTGGTCAATCAGATATGCAACTTTCAATTCTGGTTGGACATTTGTGGCCCCTCTTTTTTGGTTGTAAAGAGTCCTGGGTTTGGCCATAAACCCAGGCTTCTTCCTAAATTGTGGCAGAGGTTTCATTATCTACCATTTGGCCTAGACCCCTTACAGAAAGGTCTCCACCAAAAGGAGTACTACTCCATGCCCATGAACATACCTGAGAAGGTTTGTGCGTGTCAACCTTGCACAGGGGCCATGCTAATCTTCTGTGTTGTTCAATTCTCTCTGGGACATCCCTAGAGGGTTGAAAATTTGGGATATTTTGGTGTTTACAATGCCCAGTGAGAAGACGCTCTCCTAGTAAGCAATTGCGGTCTTGGAGGATTCTCCCGGAGTGTTTCGCTAAAAGGGCTTGGTTAAAAGCTTCCAGGTTTCTCACTCTTAGTCATTCCCATCTTTTGGTCTTCCAGATTTTCTCCCATCTTATGAAATAAAGCTTTCTTTCCTTCTCTTTTAGTCTCTTTCAGGGTGAAGGAAACCAGGCAAACAGTTTACCAATATAATGTTGGCCAAGTAACTTTGGCTCAGGGACTATTAAGCAATATAAAAAACGACATGGAATCAAGCAGTTTTGATGTAAGGCCTCTGAAATAATTTTATGGAAAGTTTAGTTTAAGCCAAAAGAATTTCAGGCAAGAACCAAGAGCAATCAAGCCGAGCGTGCCACGGGATGATCAAAGGCTTTTAGTTGGTCAAGAAAGAGTAGTGTATCCTGAGGAAGACAAATTCCCAACTTTAGGGGTTATCAAGATTTGAACAGAACACATAAAAGGAGAGTTCAAAGGAAATTTGCTGCTATTGTGAGAAATAAATTGCAGAAGAAAATGATTAAATCAATAGACAGAGATGGACTTAGATGAGAAAATTAGATAAAAAGGGAGCAAATAATCAGCACTAAATGGCTCAAGAAACAAAATTGAACAAAGGTGACTATGGGACCTTCAAGCAAATAGAGAGTAGAAGTTGTAGTCGAACAAGGTTAGAAAACAGAACTGAAGAGAAGGTAGGTATTGGGGAGCATAATGATGTACTAGATTGTAACATGCCATTCATTTTGGCATTGGTCTATAAGGCTAGAGAAGGGAATACCTCACAAGTTAAAGGAGATGCTGAAGAGAACATGCCCCAACTTCTATTAATTTTTTTTGGTTATAAGGACATTGTCCAGGAAAGAAAAATAAGCATGAGTCATGGCAATCCAAACTGGACCCCAAATCAAGTCAGGAGTTATCGATCAAGATAAAAGAGTGATTCTAACAAAACCATACGCCAAATCAACAAAAAACTTAAAAATTTGTCTGTAAAATATTAATGGATGGCTAGCCTAGGGTCAGTGTGTTGGTGGAGAATGGTACAATAGTCAATATCCTACCCACTAGAATATTGAAAAAGTTGTGCAAAGAAAAGAGGGATTTGATTCATTTTGAGATGGAGTGTAATTTTGTTGGAGGAATTACTAAACCAAAGGGAGTGTTACCAATTAAATTGATTATGCAGAACAAAACAAAGATGTCGATTCATCTTCTAATTTAATGCTCCGCTAGACAGGGATTGGATTCATGATAATGGTTGTGTTCCTTCTCTTCTTCAAGAGTTGATTTTTCAGAGGGGATGAATTTGATGCGAGTAAAGCATAAGAGTTAGAATGGATAGATAATAAGCCTTGTCTGACAAACTCTAACTACGTAGCGGAACAGTTTTATCAACTTCGTGTCGAACCTTTATAAGTTGTAGGGTATGAAATTATGATGGGTGGTGAAACTATTGCCTAGCTCAAAGATGCAGTTGGAAAGATGTAATTGCATAGTTGTGAATTGGCAAGACCTGATACGATCACAAAAGGTCTCAGCCATCTGAAAGCAAAGAGGTTTGTGGTAAATGGTGGTCAAAAGGAAATATTGAACATAAAGCAAGGAAAGTTGAAGTTTCTTACTTTAGAGGAAGAATTGGATTATGTAGGTTGATGATACAAGCCTAGAATTAGAGAAGTTTTGGTTGCAACCAGAAGTGGTTGTCTTACATGAAAAAAGCAACAAGTGAGGATAAAGTAAGTTATGACAGGCTGCTATGGCTGTTACTTTTTGTAAGTTATTGGTCTATGCAGTCGAGAAAGGATAATGGAGTTATCTGTCGATTAGGCAGAATGTGTGGTAGATGACTGTCTAGTTAAGTTAGAAGGAGTTTGTTTGGAGGATTAGAAAACAGCTCGAAACATTGAATGACTTGAGGGCTAAGGTTCAAGATCCCCTCATGAATTCAGGAACTGGCTGGTCCACGACCTATCTTTGTTAGTACTTGTTTAGATGAAGTAGTTCAGAAGCAGGTAGTTGACTTAGTGACAGAGTATTCATTTTTGAGTTATGATGAAATGCCAGGTTTGGAAGGAAGTTGATGGAACATAAGCTTCCAACCAAGCATGGCCTTAAACGTTTTGTATAGGCGCTAAGGAAGATGTCAATAGAAGTACCTTATTGACAAGGAGAGAGAGAAATGTTGCTAAAAGAAAATTTTATTAGGATTGCCATATACCTTAAGTAATTGTTTGATGTAGTTCCTGTGTAAAAAAAAATTAAAAAATTAAGGGTATAGGAAGATTTTAGGAACTTAAATATTGTAGTCCTAAAGATGAATGCCACTTGTTTCGGGATTGCAATGTACCTTTATCATGATTTCCATGTACCACTTGTTGAATTCTCTTATAATAACAGCTACCATTCTAGTATTGATATTGCTCTTTATGAGGCGTTATATAGAAGAAAATGCAGATCTCCAGTTTGTTGGTCAGAGGTTGGGGAAGGTAGGCTTATTAAATCTGATATTATTCATGAAACCACAGATAAGATATAAGTAATTCAACAACGTGCCCATACAACACAGTAGACAAAAAAGCTACACTGACACTCATCGATGTGTTTCAAAATTTATGGTGGGCGACTTTGTTTTTGTTAAAATTTCTCCAACAAAAGGAGTCATGAGATTTTGATAAGAAAGGTAAGTTGTTTCCGAGGTTTGTTGTGCCTTATGAGATTTTGGAACGGGTTAGTAATCTAGCATATTGGGTTGCTTTACCGCCTTCAATATCTGGGGTACATTATGTCATCTATGTATCTATGTTGCGTAATTATCAGCCAAATCTATCACATGTGTTGCACGATCAGCCAGCTCACATACAAGCAGATACGACTTATGTTGAGCAGCCGATGGAGAGTTTGGATCGTCGGGATCAGGTATTGAGAAATAAGGTGATTCCATTGGTTAAGGTCAAGTGGCAACATCATGATATTGAACAGGCTACCCGTGAGCGTGAAGATGAGATTAGGTCCAAGTACCCGCACTTGTTTACGTGATCAGGTATAAATTTAGAAACTAAATTCTTTTAAGGAGAGGAGAGTGTGAGACCTCAATCTTAATTAGTTTCTAATCATTTTATTTAGTTTGAACATATTTAAATTTTGATTGACATAATATAATTGTGTTACATTATTAGTCTACATAAAATAAATATTGAAATTAAATTATGCTCCAAAATATAATTATGTAAAATTTTGGGGTTAAAAAGTAATCATGCAAAACTTTGGGAGTAATATACAAATATCAAATGTTGGTATTAGTAACATTCCATGTGTTGTCTTTGGATTAATTTTTGGAGGACTTGCCACCTCCTATTATTTAGTGGTGAGTAATCAAAGGAAAAGAATAAAAAAAATAAAAAGAAACTTAAGTGGATAAATTAGAAACAAGAGAGAGAAGTGAAAGACTCTCTTAACCCATTCAGTCACAAGGATAAAGGAAAGAGTAAACACAAAGAGAAAGGAGGAGAAAGAAAACAAATGGGAGAAAGGGAGGAAGAGAAGAAGAGATGAAAGAACGAAGGAGAGCATCAAAGTTTCTTGAATTGGCTTGCGCTTGATTGCTTGGAGATAGGTTCTCTTGTGCTTTTAGACTTTTAAAGTATATATGAGAAGTATTATGAGTAGTGAAATACTTATAAACTTGCTTGTAATGTTCTTAAGGGAGATATGTTAATTTAGTTTGAAAAATTTGCAGAAATCATAAAGATGAAGTAACTTTGGTGCCTAGAAATGTATAATTTACTTAAGATATGGGTTTGGTTATGTTATATGTTGTACTAATACATGTTTGGAGTATACACACCAAATTTCAAATTATTTCAAGTATTATTACTATGGTTTAAAATTCGTGACTTGAAACTTGTACTGTGAAACTGTTGTTGGACAGATTTTGAAGTTTGTCTTTGGAAGGTCCTAACATGACCTTAAAATGATATTTTCGAGTCAAATAAAATACTGGGATGTAGTCTTTAAGTATGATTTTCATAAATATATAGTTTGACTGTAGATACCTTGTAATTAAATTGTTATGATTTTCGAAGTACAGACTACACCTGCTGCAATTTAATACTGAGCAGATTATGTAACCTAAATTGGTAGTTCCTTGTGTTGGGCTTAATGGTGAATAACTAGGTAAATTTCAGGTATTAAATGGAGACTCAAATATCTACATAATAATATAAGTAAACATGTGGGTAGGGTACTTAAGGAAGAACATCAAATTATTTCTTGCTTGATTACCGAATTAGTTTGAGCATTAGAGATTTTAGGTTACATGTTTGGCATGTGATGTTGATAATATGGAATTTGGCATGCGACTGGTCCTTCTCTTGATCATTCTTCGCAGAAAAAGGCAATTTTAGACTAGACCCTAGATAACCTTAATGTTATATCCCACATTGGAGGTGAGATAGTATGAGATTACCCTTATAAGAGCTTGCCTATGATCTCAAAAATACATATTGGCTAGACCTTCTGAATGAGATATTGACTAGTGGTGGGGCCATGAATCAGGGGGTGTGATGTTATGGTCCACTCCAGCATCAACGGAACCATGTCGGTGAGGATGGATCCCCCACCTCTAGGACTCTAGGAAATTATCTGGATCATGGTAAGGGTAAGCCCGTACCTATGAGACACACACAATGTATCGAAGGGTCCACAAAATATATTCATGAGTTCTCCACTGGTTGTAATGCCAGTGGATATCTTTAGACTCTTCGGCACAGAAAAACTAAGCCCGGGTATTAATCCCCGAGTGACCCTCAAATATCAAGGGACGAGATCTAAAGGATTGAGGAAGATACATCACCCCATTTGGTTCGCTACAAGGCGCATGTGATCTAAGAGCCAAATGCAAAAGGAGCAAGAGGCTACCTATAAATCTAGCTAGGGTCTAGATGCACCTCAGTGATAGCCTTTATGGTCTCGGCAGCCACTCCATGGGCCAAGGTTTTTCCCTGAAAAGACACTTGAGATGGGATGCGCGCCAATCTTACGTCTGCAACCCCATTACCCATATTTTTTTAGGTACCTAGCGGTAAGACACAAAGCCAAAGTTGTTATTCCACCTTTGGCGTAATGTTTATCATACTCATACAGTTTATTTGCAAACTATTCCATGATCAGGGAGAGAAAGATGTGGTTTCATCAAATAAAAGACTTTGCACGTTCCATGGTAATATCTCAAGAAGGCACATGAATGATGTATGATGTTTATCTTGAATAGTGGGCACAACAATGGGAAATTCGTTAGGAAGATCTATCAAAGCTAAGAATTCTTCATAGGGCAAAGGTCATCAAAGCTAAATTGAAGGACAAGATCCTTAGGATCCTAGAATTTGTAACCCACCCTTAAAATTTCATCATGAACAGAGGCAATTCGCAGACTTATGATGGTTTTCAGCCAAAAGCGACCTTGTTGAACGAATTGGGAAAGGACCAGAATTGAATCTCAAAAGCTCCCAAGTCTTCTCCATTTTTAGCCATTGGGATTAGCTTGTGAAAGCCGCACCCCAACTGTCGGTATTTATAAAGGGTATGGCCCTGATCCCAAGAGGAAAAAAAAACATAAACGGTCTAGGGTTTTAAAAAAATATATAAATTAGTTGAGCAAATTAGATGGTTCTCATAAAACAGGCTAGTTCTGTTTGCCAAAAAAAAGCTTCTCAGACTAAACAATCGGTATTCCTTCAAACCAAATTGTCCAATAAAGTGTTTATAGAAAGGGCGTTCTCTGAACTGGTTGATATTTATAGAAGCCAAACCATCCAATAAACTTTTTTGCAGTAAAAGCCCTTTCTGACTAACTGGCAGGTAATGTGTTGAAGGAAACGCACACTCTGATCAATTGGTTGGTCTTCCTATTTTGTATAAATTTTCACATAATCTTGTTTGCTTTTTGGCCAATCCCTATACGTGTTCTCAAGCAATGCTTGCAATGTTCTTTCATATTCATTCCGTGCTGTGCGTATGCATGTACATGTACAGATACAAGACAGAAAAACCAAAAAAAAAAAAGCTTTTAACCCAGCGGAACACTTACTGATAGTTACCAATAGTTTAAGATTACACATTTGACTGCTGTAGATTCCTAGGCTAGAAATCCCTATTAACTAACATCCTAGTGTCCTCTCCTCGACATCTTTCAGCTCGGTTCGCTAACCCTAGATCTAAAGGTAGTCTCAGCCTCAAACGCAGGACCATCCTTGGAAGCATCATCCTCAAAATCCAAGGAAGAAAGTACCAAAGGTGACTCCTGTATTGAGATCCCTCCCTGTTTTTGAAGGGTTTGCCACATACTCCTCATATTTCGAGATCAGCAAATGGACAACTTTTCCTTGACCTTCAATGTAACCACAGCAAGGGCTTTACCCTTAACAACTCTTCAGGAATCCTTGCCCTTCCTCGACTCTGAGACTGACTTAGGAACAGGCCAGGAGCGAATCTTTTGGTTGCCCGCCTTCCTAGGACTTATCTGCTTTTTGGTGGAGCCATAGCTCCACTATTTGTTTTGCCCATTAAAGCTCCATGCTACTGAGCTTCCAATCCTATTTGAGGTGTAGAGGTCTCGACAGCTCCCTTTGTGATGTCCTTGCAAATGATCTCGATTGCCAACTTAGTAACCATTTCCTTCAGACTATGGATCATCTTAAAGGCCCCCTCAGTGCTTTGTTTGGAACCTATAATGAATGGAGTTCAATACTCAATTTCAAAAGGCATAAAGCTACAAAAGAAGAAATTTTCTCGTGCTATCACCTTAAGTCCATACTCCTCTTTATCTCAACCAGGTCTAAGGATTACGGCTGTCTCTATACAACACACTTTCTGTCCATGGTTGAAATCCAAGCCCTCTGGAGTAGTCCTCCCCTTCGTCACAGCGGCCTCCTCACTCACTGCCCACTTGCTTCAGTTACATCTTGCCCATTCCACAGTCGAAGGTGCTAAGTCCTCCCAAGAAAACATCTCATAGGATCTAGGATTAGTTGGCCACATAACTCTGACTGTCCATATGCCCCTCAACGATTTGCATCAATCCTCTCAACTCAAAGATCTTGGTTTGTATATCTCTATAGGTAAGGGCAGTCGTGATTCAATGCTCAAGTTCTTAATGGTACTAGGGTGGCACCTTCTCGTCTAGGTAGAACTCCTCATGAGAGAGTCCCATCAGCAGTGCCTAGCTTTTTGTAAGCCTCAGCTCACTGGCATAGATTATCTCGGTCTGCCATCTCGAGAGTGAACCGTGAACCACGAAGAAAAGGAAGTGAGAAATAGATATAAACAAAAAGAGAGCTAAATCAGATTACATGAGAATAGAATCAACCACTAGCTGTAGTTCTTCAAACACTCTCTGTAGACCTTGACAGACAAGCCCATGCGCTCAACCCTAAGGCTCCACCGATACATGGCGAGATCCAACTCAATGGCTTTGTCATCAAAAGCGGGGGGCACAGCTACAAGACCTCGTACTCGAACACCTTTATATAGATAACAAAAGATAAGAATAGAGCTAGTGAGTAACGTGAATGTCAGAGAGTGAGAGCCAGACATACTTTCCAAGCATCATTGAATCCCATAAAGCTAGAGGCTTGGAGGCGAGCTTTAGAACCAATGGAGTGATAGAGGTGTGCAAGTCCTGACTCCCCCCAGTTACACTCATGAATCTGCCCCATATCTTATAGTACCCGGAAACGCCACAATTAAACAGAATCATCACCACTGCTAAAGATGGTCTTTCTAAGCATGTACAACAAGAACCTTTGGACATAGTGGTCCACCTATTCCTCCCCTACACCAGCCAAACTCATACCCCCACAGTGTGCCTGGAGGGTAGCAAGAAAAATTGAGCCACCTTTCCTGAAGGTTGGCATGTATCCCAACAAGCCCCTCACGAGATCATCGTCTCCATCTAACTCAGAATCCTAAGGAATGGGCCTACACCTCACCCGTATATTTGTAAAAAATTGAGAAATCATAAGGGGTAAGGGTCGCCTTCCCAAACGAAAGATGGAAAGTGTTGGTGGAATCCCATAAAAGTACAGCCAAACTCTTGAGAAGCCATTTGTTATGGGTAAAATAATTCAGTTCCTTCAAAAACATTGCAAAATGCCCAGTCGCTACCCTTCTCAAATCTCTTATCTCCTGGTCCTAGCAACATCGCATCAGAACTAGCTACCCCAGTCTTCACCACCATGGGTACTTGTATCCATGACTCTCCACTAGATTCAATGAACATCTAAGTCTACTGTTTTTTGGGAGGACTGTAACGCTCCCGAAAATCTGGAGCTCTGTCCTCCCGAACTCTCGGGTCGTTAACCTACCGGATCACATCAAACCTGTCAAATATGTTCACTAACACATACTTCAAAACATATGATATAATACCATCGCAAATTCTTCAAATACAAGCTTACAAAACTGCTTAAACTTAAATTATTAAAACCTAAATTCTTTACAAACTCGAGTCTTTATAAACAAGGTGATGGAACCGACGCACACAGAGGTCTCATACACGGAAATGGCGGGCTCACTGGAAGTTCACACAGACTCTACCATTCCCGAACCTGCTACAACTTATCATCACCTACAGAAAAAAGCCAAAACGAAGGGTGAGCTTTTGAGAGCTCAGTGAGGTCATACGAGGACTAAAAAAAGATTACAACATGATTCCAAAAATTCAACCGACGATGAATTCCAAAACACTTCGAACGATCAGAAACTCAATGATTTAAAAAATGATCAAAATTCATCATAAATAAATACCAAAATAGATAAATACTATCACAACGGGTTCCAAAACAATCAATAAAAGATCATTTCCAAAATACGACAAAGATTTCTCGAGGGATTTCAAACCATTTGAGATACTCCTGGTACATATGGTGCAAATACACTCAAAAATCAACATTCATCCTGGGTGGTTACGATGCCACTCAGGCAAAGTTGGTAGTGTACACATGCATGATGTACCATTATAATTACTAGTCCCATTGGGTATTAGCCTGCGATTCATGCAGGATTCAAACCAGTCTTATACCATCTCCCCACAGAACAGGTACCCAGGTCAACACAGAAAAATTAACAACATCAATGAGTGTTAACGTAAACTCAAATCACCACAATCAATTTGGGTTCCAATAACAATAAACATACTGATGTAAGCCATCATTCAGAATTCCAAAATAAAATCACAAATAAACGACAAAAATGATTATGAATAATTATCGAATTCAGGCACGATAATTCGGAAGAACGGATACAAACAATTGTCAAATTTGCTCAGCATGCAATAATAGACGAGCATCACAAGATTTCTAAATAATCGATTCAGGTTCAACATTGGGATTTTCTATGCAATAACATGTTGATATCAGTATACAATTCAGAGTTTGGCATTAGCCATAAGTAATCAAATGAGTACTTACGAGTACGAGTTATCAAAATAAAATTTTGAATGAAAGTCCTTATCGAGGATTCATATGGAATCACTTACCTGGATCTACAACTAAATTATTCTAATAGGAAGTCTTTAGCTTTAACCTAAATGGAATAATCAAATCATTAGAACACAGCCTACAATATAATATTATAACTTAATACGGACTCACACATACTCCCAAAATGAACCTCCTTCACCGCGTACATAAAATTATCCAAAATGCCCTTAGATGTAAAATTACCAAAATACCCCTCTTGGACTTGAATCACCCAAACAGCCTTCTCGTAAGTAGAATCACTAAAATAACCTTCTTGTACATGATTTATGAATAAATACCTTTTATAGGTAAAATTACCAAAAATACCCCCTCAGGATGGCAAATTACTAATTACTCCTATGAGTTTCCGGCATCGAAAAAATCTCAAAAACATCTTAAAACGTTATTTTAAACATCCTCAGGTAAATTTTGAGGTAAAAGTATTTTAGAAAATTTTTTACTCGAAAATCCAGAATCGGTGTCTAGACTGACTGCTAAAAGGCCAACTTCACGAAAAAAAACCTATCAGCCTCGGAATGGCACGAAATTTTAGTTATGAAACATACCAATAAAATAAGGTTTTTCCAAAACTTTTAGATAAAATAAGTTATTTTGGTATGCTACTTAATTTGATAAATCTCTTTAACCAGTACTCTAATTTTGCACCTTTCACGGATACCAAAAAAATTCGAAAAATTTCAGAGCACACGTCTCGTAAAAATGTTGGGGGTTACTGTTTTAAACTTGGCCTAATTTTGGCCCCAACTATTTATGAAAATTCATGGAAAAAAAATGCCTAATTAATTTCATATCATTAGTGACAGTTACGTTTACTATTCAGATTAAGCACACCTACTAAAACACCTTAGAAACACACAATTTCTTTTATTTTCAGCTGTCGCGGCATATTTCCCCCACACTCTACTCCTGCAACTCACCAATGCACCCTACAACCACTCACCCATAGCACACATGAACACACACCACCAAGAACACACACAACCAAGAACACACACAATCGCGGACTCGCGTACTACGCCTACAAAACACGCACTTAACTCCTTGGAATTTTACTGACATTCACTATTTCCTCTCTTAAACACCCTAGTACACATTATATTTCACATACATCTAATTAACACACAATTTACACACATATACCCCCACCACGCAAGAACACACACACCTTGAATACACTGTACAGCCCTCTCCAATCTCCCGTCTACACACTCTTGAGCATATCATCATACACACTCACAAAATGCAACAATTAAACCCCCCACATACCCTGAAACACACATACATACACACACAACACACAGTCGTACAGTCACACACTGCTCACCCCAAAATAGCCATCAAGCCATACTAAATCACACCAAATAAAAGTAGAGGAATAACCTCAAGAATTCGTGCTTGATCCCTCTTAAGAATTCACTGCCCGAAATCCCTCTTCTTCTCCATGTTTCCTTCCTCTCTCTGTTTTCTAGTTTATTCTTCTTTGTTCCTATTTTGTTCTTCCCGAAATTCACTTTGTTTCTCTTTTTTTTTCTCTATTTTCATTAATTTATTTAATTCCTTAAACCATTACTTTATATTTAATTCCACAAGTCATCAATCATAGAAGTAGTTGGTGGCTCCATAATAAGGCCATTTTTCCAAAATTTGAGACACATGCATACTTTTCAAAATTTGCAAAATAGCCCCTCAAGTTTTCCAAAACTAAAAAAATGCCCCCAAAATTTCAAAAATTATGTTTTTGCCCCAAAATTCTTTTAAGCTCCAATACGCTACTAATACCCGAGCATTGCTCAAAATTTGTGTCTGTTTATTTTTCGGGTCATGGATGGCTATTTTAAACTGCTCCCAAAGTTCATAATATTACAGCCTGCACAAAGTATAAAAGAGAGTTTTAGGCAACTGGCGGTTTGCGCATGTAAGTGGAAAGTTGATTGCTAGCAAGTTATAGATTTGACGTATTTTAGTTACGCCCTAACGCGTGTGACCAAAATTAAGGATTAAGAGTATGATTACCTATATGTTCCGTGAAGAAGTGTAACATCCCAAAATTGCCAGAACGTTAATTAATCGATTGATCAATCACTTAATCATTTGATTACCTAAATTCGGTAAGAAAGCCCCGATGTGTATTAGAGCTTCTATAGTAACTCAAACTCTAAGTTACATTTATTCTTAAATAAAACACTAAAATTTAAATACTCTGAAAACTAAGTTAAACATTACTTCCCTCACAAGGGCTTAACTAAAAGAAATAATAACATATCCAGTCGACTTCTTATTCAGGCTCTAATCACTCCACTTATCATATTGTTGATGAACACCTGCGGAAAGGAAGTCAAAGGAGAGTGAGCTTTTGAGAGCCATTAAGCTTGATCAAGGATTAAAAACAACAAAACAATTTGGACAATTTTTTTTCTCATATGCAGTAAAATGAAAATTTTTAAAAGGATTTTCAATAAAACCATAGCTTTTCGATATAGACAAATGATTTGAACAATTTTACATTTAAGTCGAATAACATCTTTTTTCAAATGATTTTGTTTTTTATGAAATCGCAGCACTTCGATATAAACATAGGGACGAGTCCATTTAGGTACTAGTTTAACCCAACCAACATACCATCCTTATAGCTCCAACAATACTCACCATCCTTATAACTCACAGGATTCCTAACTCATGTTAACATTTAGAAGAAATAAATACAGTGATAAATGTTTTACGATGATTAAGTCAATTAATAGATGAGAATGAACCAGAATTTCAAACAATAGCAATAAGACTCAAATTAGGGTTGCATGGACAATTTGAAAATATTTTTATATCAATCATAAAATGAAAATTCAATGTAATTTATAAAACTGTTATTATGAGCATTTGAAATCAGAGTAATAAAATAGGGTTGTGGTAGAATACCTTATCTCGATCCAAGCTATGTGAAGTTAATCAACCTCGATCTAAATAATATGTACGAAATGTTGTAAATGTTTGACCTCATATATGTGTAAGCCTTCGAGTCCGTCATTAGTCTAGTTGTATTTTTTTGTATTTTTATTACAAAACCATGTTGTTTTCGGTGATGTTCGCTCTTGGGCAGGCTCCCTTACTGAGTGGCTCCTTAGACACCCTATTTTTATAGTCTTGTCGTATCATTTTTATTTATGTAAGTTAGTTCTATTGATAATTAAGTTTATTTGGGTTAAAGCACAATAATACAATGAGCAATATTTATTAATTAAGTCCAATCCCATTATAGCAAACCGCCTCAGAAAAATTCCTAGATCCCGATAAAGGGTCTAAAATTTTTAAAATTCACCATCTTATTTTACTAAACAAAGGGAAATAAGAAAAAAAACCTAAAAATGACTCCACAATGTCCAAAGGACTAACTAGTGTATCAAAAGCTAGAAAATTTGGTTCGGGGGATAAGTTATACAACGGGAAGGTGCTTGGCACTTGCCATACCCTTTAGGCATGTACTTCATTTTATTAATTTTTGGCCTTTAACACATAAATATGTAATAAAACAAACCCAAATTATAAGCTTACGTTATTGGTTTGAATTCGACAACTAGGGTCAAATGACCTACATATCTGGTCGGACAAATCAGAATCAAAACCATCATAATTCAACTCGGACCCTACGAAAGGCGACCTTACTTCAGTCTTAGACTTAGAACTATGAAATGAAATGAGAATATTCTTTTTGATATTTTTTATGTAATGAAAATGTTATTGTGGGGAAGGGAAGTACTCTAGACTATTATAGTAAACAAGCGAAGAAAATAATAAATGTACCTCACAAGTGCCCTTCTGTAATATCCTTACTTAGAAACAAAATTGGAAATTAATTTTAATTATTATTTAAAAGAAGAAAAAGAAATTTGCCTTGTTTCATGGCTGCCAAAGATAGCAACAAACATGAAGGAATGACACCTAAAAATTCTCAGGAGGTGGAGTGTGTGCATGTGAAGGAAAGTGGGACCTGAGTTGGCTTGAAGGAGTATTTAAGAGGCAGTTGTTTAAGGGAAAATTGAGAGAGAATATCGGAAGACTTGGACTAAAAAATTGATGGAAGGGGAGAGAGAGAGAGAGAGAGAGAGAGAGAGTAATTCCCTAGAGAATTGAAGAAATTATAGGCCCCGCGAGTTAGTGAAAACTCATAATTAAGTAGCAAGAAGCATATGAAATGAAGAATTTGAGTTAAAATAGGTTCCAGAAGGAGAGTGGTGCTGCTAATGCATTTCTAAAGGGTAGAACATATTTCGTTAACGGACTAGTCGTAATACAAAGTCATGAGTAGATAAGTGGGAAAGGGTATGGAAGGGTGTGTATATGTATATTAAGGCAATCTAACAAGTAAGATTTTATTTGTATAGGTAACCATGCTCATTGAAAAAACAAAAGTGAGGAGTTCTTCGGCTAAAAAGCCAAACAAGTAAGGATAGTGTTGTTCCGATATGTTATTCATTGTTTCGTTTTGCATACCATGTTGATGATAATTATGTTGAATTCCTACTGTTATAATCAAACACTGGTTGATCGTGTAACTATGTATTTCTTGCTTGAGTTATGCTGTTAAGGAGTTAAGATAGAATAATATCCCTTAATCTACCCCGTTGAAAAAGTATGTATACGTTGTTAAGAACTTGAGGTAAATTTATTCCCTAAGTCTGCCCATTGATAAAACGATGATGAGTTGGTGAGACTTATGATCGAAATATTCTCTAAGTCCTTCCCTTGGTTAAAAATTGTCTATTTTATTTCATGCGAGACGAGATGAACAACTCATGTAATGGAGCATCAATAAGTGGAAGACTAGTCAAAGTGGAGTAATTGGTGTCCAGTGAAAATAGAGTAACCAAAAAAGGGATGAAGAGCGTTAGAGTCTGACATGTCGAGTCAGGTCGAGTCTACATTTGTAATTGATTTTAATTGATATTGTTAATATCAACTATTTATGTTTCCTATGATTATCGTTTGCTTTATTATTTTCTCTTGCATTCAATATGCATAGTCAATAAGTCTGTCTTGTTCTTGCACAAGTGAAAACGATGATGTTCTATTGTACTTAAGTCGCTCAGTCGCAACAAGGTGATGTTTTCAAATTGATTGCAGACATTGCAGACATCGTTCTCTGGCTTTCTAAATTTATGTATTATCCTTAATGGGGGATTTGTGTTCATTCCTTATCTGAAGTGTTTTCAGGTACTAGGTTTGAACGGGGTGAAACCTCTAGTAAGGCTAAAGAGAAGTCCTCTGGTTCACTGAGGGAAGTGTCACCGCAACACTGTGAAATCTGGTGTAAATATTAACTTGTATTTGTATAGTTTCCACGACAGTACGCTGTGTACTTTCAAGAAATTTTTTGTAAGGATGTGTTTTTTACATCCCTTTGTGATCTTAATGTTGTAGTAGCTCTATATTATAATCAGGGTTACGATATTGACAGAATTGACATCTTAGCTCCAATGATGTTAGTTGGTATGGGGTTGTCACAGCTTGCCTGGAAGACTTGGGAACACCTTGTGAAGGATCCACGATGCAAGTGACTTCGGAGTATACAGAAACGAAATCTAAAGTGCTAAATTCTTTTAAGAGATGATATACCATTCTAAGAGAAATTGTATAAAAGCTCTAAGGGGAAAAAAAGCTAGTCCCTTAAAAATGTAGCACAAATGCCCTATTTACAGAGGTTTGGGGCACCATAAATGATATAGACGACCATCGCAGTCCCTGATCTAGAGATAAAGCAAGGTATTTGATATAAACCATAAGCTGAGAAAAGTCGACTAGCCAGCTGGTTATCCCATAATGAAAAAATATTCTTTCCCGAATTTCAGGACATTAATCAAATGGGATATATAGAATTTGGGAATTATCTCTATACTTCATTTAAATAAGATTAAATCACTTGCATCAAGGATAAATAACAAATAATATAAAGTTTCTAGCAAACCATTTGAGATAGTCCTTCTTAGTCATTTCCATAACAATCATGGTACATATGGTGTAAATAAATTAAAAATTAGCGTTCATCCTGGGTGGTTATAATGCCACTCAGGCAAAGTTGGTAGTGTACACATGCATAATATACCATTATAATTACTAGTCCCATTGGATACTAGCCTACGTTTCATGCAGGATTCAAACCAGCCTTATACCGACTCCCCACAAAACATGTACCCAGGTCAACACAGAAAAATCAACAATATCAATGAGCGTTAACATAAGTTCAAATCACCAAAATCAATTTGGGTTCCAATAACAATAAACATACTGATGTAAGCCATCATTCGGAACTCTAGAAGAAAATCACAAATAAACAGCACAAACGATTGTAAATAATTATCGAATTCATGCATGACAACTCGAAAGAAATGATACAAATAATTGTCAAATTTGTTCAGCATGCAATAATAGGTGAGTATCACAAGATTTTCAAATAATCGATTCAGGTTCAACATTGGGGTTTTCTGGGCAATAATATGTAGATATCAATATACAATTCAGAGTTTGGCGTTAGCCATAAGTAATCAAATGAGTACTTACTTACGAGTAAGAGTTATCAAAATAAGTGCTCGAATGAAAGTCCTTACCCAGGGTTCAGATAGAATCCTTTACCTGAATCTACAGCTAAATTATCCTAACCAGAAATCTTTAACTTTAACCTAAATGAAATAATTGAATCATTAGAACACAGCCTATAGTACAATATTATAATTTAATACGAACTCACACTTACTCCCAAAATGAACCTCATTAACTGCGTACGTAAAATTACCCAAAATGCCCTTAGGTGTAAAATTACAAAAATGTCCCTCTCGGACTTGAATCACCAAAATGGCATTCTCGTAAGTAGAAACCCTAAAATAACCTTCTAGTACGTGAATTTATGAAAAAATACCTTTTATAAGTAAAATTACCAAAATACCCCATTGGGGTCACAAATTACCAAGATACCCCCGGGAGTTTCTAGCATCGGAAAAATCCCTTATTTTAAACATCCTCATGTAATTTTTGGGGTAAAAGAATTTTAGAGAATTTTTGCCCGAAAATTCCGAATCAGTGTCTGGACCGACCGCTAAAAAGTCAATTTCACAAAAAATACCTATCGGCCTCGGAATGGAATGAAAGTTTAGATTATGAAACATACTAATAAAGTGATGTTTCCCTAAAAATTTCAGATTAAATAAATTATTTTGGTATGCTAATTAATTCAATATATCTCTTTAACTGATACTCTAATTTATCGCCCTTCTCAGACACTAAAAATTTTCGAAAAATTTCAAAGCGCACGGCTAGTAAAAATGTTAGGGGTTACTGTTTTAAACTTGGCCTAATTTTGGCCCCAACTATTTATGAAAATTCATGAAAAAAAACTGTCTAATTAATTTCATATCTATAGTGACAATTACGTTTACTATTCAAATTAAGCACACCTACTAAAACACCTTAGAAACACACAATTTCTTTTATTTTCAGCTGTCGCGACATATTTCCCCCACACTCTACCCTGCAGCTCACCAATGCACCCTACAACCACTTTAATTCTTGCCTAACATTCCCAAACATCCATCTATATACCTAACATATTTAAATTCATACCATCACTCATCCACAGCACACATGAACACACACCACCAAGAACACACACACAATCGCGGACTCACGTACTACGCCTACAAAACACGCACTTAACTCCTTGGAATTTTATATAAATTCACTATTTCCTCTCTTAAACACCCTAGTACACATTATATTTCACATACATCTAATTAACACACACAATTTACACACATATACCCCCACCACGCAAGAACACACACACCTTGAATACACTGTATAGCCCTCTCCAATCTCCCGTCTACACACTCTTGAGCATATCATCATACACACACTCACAAAATGCAACAATTAAACCCCCCACATACCCTGAACCACACATACATACACACACGGTACACACACAACATACAATCGTATAGTCACACACTCCTCACCCCAAAATAGCCATCAAGCCATACTAAATCACACCAAATAAAAGTAGAGGAATAACCTCAAGAATTCGTGCTTGATCCCTCTTAAGAATTCACTGCTCGAAATCCCTCTTCTTCTCCATGTTTCCTTCCTCTCTCTGTTTTCTAGTTTATTCTTCTTTGTTCCTATTTTGTTCTTCCCGAAATTCACTTTGTTTCTCTTTTTTCTTCTCTATTTTCATTAATTTATTTAATTCCTTAAACCGTTACTTTATATTTAATTCCACAAGTCATCAATCATAGAAGTAGCCGGTGGCTCCATAATAAGACCATTTTTCCAAAATTTGAGACACATGCATACTTTTCAAAATTTGCAAAATAACCCCTCAAGTTTTCCAAAACTAAAAAAATGCCCCCAAAATTTTAAAAATTATGTTTTTGCCCCAAAATTCTTTGAAGCTCCAATACGCTACTAATACCCGACGAGCATTGCTCAAAATTAGTGCCTGTTTATTTTTCAAGTCACGGATTGCTATTTTAAACTGCTCCCAAAGTTTAGAATATTACAGCTTGCACAAAGTATAAAAGAGAGTTTTAGGCAACCGGTAGTTTTGCCCATGTAAGTATAAAGTTGATTACTGGCAAGTTATAGATTTGACATATTTTAGTTTTGCCCTAACGCGTTTGACCAAACTTAAGGATTAAGGGTATGATTACCTACGTGATCCATGAATAAGTGTAACATCCAAGAATTGCCGGAACGTAAATCAATCGATTGATCAATCACTTAATCGTTTGATTACCGAAATTCGATAAGAAAGCCCTGATGTGTATCTGAGCTTCTACAGTAATTCAAACTCTGAATTACATTTATTCTTAAATAAAACACTAAAATCTAAATACTTGGGAAACTAAGTTAAACATTACTTCCCTCGTAGGGGCTTAACTAAAAGAAATAATAACATTTCCAATCGACCTCTTATTCAGGCTCTAATCACTCCACATATCCTATTGTTGATGAACACCTGCAGAAAGGAAGTCAAAGGAGAGTGAACTTAGCCATTAAGGTCGATCAAGGATAAAAACAACAAAAGAATTTGGACAATCTTTTTTTCATATGGAGTTGAATGAAAATTTTTAAAAGGATTTCAATAAAATTATAGCTTTTCGGTATAGACGAACGATTTGAACAATTTTACATTCCAGTCAAATAACATCTTTTCAAATAATTATGTTTTTTTATGAAATCGCGGTAATTCAATATAAATATAGGGACAAGCATCAACTCAATCCATCAATTAACAGTTATTCAAAACAGTTCAGGTATAATAAAAACATAAATAAATAATATTGAACATGAACAGTACACTATAGCAAAGCCACCCCGAAAATGCTCGATACACTTTACATATGCATATTTACACTGACTAGTCCATTTAGGTATTAGTTTAACCCAACCAGCATACCATCCTTATAACTCAAATAATACGCACCATCCTTATAAGTCCCAGGATTACTAACTCATGTCAACATTTAGAAGAAATAAATACAGTTAAAAATATGTTACGATGATTGAGTCAATTAACAGATGAAAACGAACCAGAATTTCAAACGGTTGCAATAAGGCTCAAATTAGGGTTTCATGGACAATTTGAAAATATTTTTATATCAATCATAAAATAAAAATTCAACGTAGTTTCTAAAACAGTTATTATAAGCATTTGAAATCAGAGTAATAAAATAGGGTTTGGATAGAATATCTTATCTCAATCCAAGCTATGCAAAGTTAATCAACCTCGAGTGGCTCCTTAGACACCCTATTTTTGTAGTCTTGTCTTATCATTTTTATTTATGTAAGTTGGTTTTATTGATAATTAAGTTTATTTGGGTTAAAGCATAGTAATATAATGAGCAATATTTATTAATTAAGTCCAATCCCATTGTACCGAACCACCTCAGAAAAATTCCTAGACCCCCGATAAAGGGTCTAAAAATTTTAAAAGTCACCATCTTTATTTTACTAGACAAAGGGAAATAAGACAAAAAAAAAACCCTAAGTATATTTTTTTATGTACAAAGGACTAACTAGTGTACCAAAAACTAGAAATTTTGGTTCGGGGGCTAAGTTATACATATCGGGTCGGACAAATCAGAATCAAAACCATCGTAATTCAACTCGGACCTTACAGAAGGTAACCTCACTTCAGTCTTAGACTTTGAACTATGAAATGAAATGAGAATATTCTATTTGATATTTTTTATGTAATGAAAATGTTATTGCGAGGAAGGGAAGTACTCTAGACTATGATAGTAAACAAGCCTAGAAAACAACAAATGTACATCGCGAGTGCGCTTGTGTAATATCCTTACTTAGAAAAAAAATTGGATAGTGTGGTTTCGATATGTTATTCATTGTTTATTTAGCATATCATGTTGATGATACTTCTTGCTTAATTATGCTGTTAAGGAGTTAAGATAGAATAATATCCCTTAATCTACCCCGTTGAAAAATTATGGATACGTTGTTAAGAACTTGAGGTAAATTAATTCCCTAAGTCTGCCCATTGATAAAACGATGATGAGTTGTTGAGACTTATGATCAAAATTGTCACGCCCCCGTCCTGGAGGCGGACCTACACCTACTATTTCAAAATATTCCTACTTCCGAGAAATATAGTACCCAAAGTATCTTACCAAAATATGACTTCAAAGAGGTAATCAGAGCTCTAAATCATATCTGAAATCAAAAGACATTTAAGTTCATCATCAAAGTCTAATAATTGCAGTGGAAGTTTGATAACAATAATTATTTCCCAACCATTGGGGAACCAAAAGTCACTAAATAAAAAACCAATATATGGTTCTTATTTCAAAGCTACTAAGAGAGTTATCAATTAAAGTTCAACTCCAAGCTTACGCCTAATGGTATTAACTCCTCTATGTCGTCTCAGCTTAATTACCTAAAATTGGGAAAGAAAGGGGGGTGAGCACAAAGCCCAGTAAAGATCACATGCACCCATCCACAGAGTACAACGCAGGTATCCAAGAATATATAGCTGAGTCCAACAAAAGTGCAAAGACGATTGAAAATCTTAGCACGACCAATAATCCCACTTCAGGACATTCTAATCTGTCAAATATCAAATCAAAGTCAAAGTCAAATGAACACAGTCAAATAATTGAACTAATTATCAAATACGATATAATCACGCAATACATGACTATAAAGCACGATTACCTAAGCACGCGGAGGTTCTAAGCTCAAAGTTGCATACCGGTAGTAATTGTCATATCATATCATGGCATCACGTTAACCTAAACACGTGAAGGTTCTAACAGTAATTCAATTCAAAGGGATCCAATGGACTTCAAAATATCTCTAACGTATAAGAATCGAAAAATATCAAAACTTTGTAATTGAAGTAGGATAGCTTAACGATTTCAGAAGATACTCGCTGTTAGACTTAAATCAAAGAGGACAAAAAATCAGGTTCAACAGAAGTTGAATCGCTTCAATCCGAGTTCGTATGAAGTAGATATGAGTAGATAAAGAAAACGAGTGCTAAAGGTGCAATAAAATCAAGAACCAAAAAAAATTGACATGTGGCAAGCCACCTAGGCAGCTTCACGTGAAGACCCTTGCTGCTTTGAGGTTTGCTACGGAATTAATGAGTGAAAAGCAAAAAGTTCTCCCACATCATGGACCGAAAAGAGAGTAAGTTAAAGTGCAGTGGATGCTTGTGTTAAGAACATGACATGCCGTCATTCTAATTCTATCAGATTCAATAAACCACATCGTGTAATTCCAAGAGAACAAGAAATTGGTTGTATTCGAACAAGAATAGGGTCACGACCAAAATGATTAACGCCGACTCAACAAATTATAATCAATTATTGAATAAAGACAAGCTGTTCAAACATAATTAGGAGGAGTATAATGAATGCAACCCTTACCGCAATTCACGCTACAAGATTTGCAAAGTTGCGTAACCTTCCGAAAGTATCAAACCTAATTAATAAAATCAACCACTAAGATTAAAATCTTCAAATCTATTATGTTTTGATTAAGGTTTCGGATTGATCACTTACCAATTATGAGTAGAAGGTTGAAATCCTCAAGTCCTAATTTTCTCTTTCTTCTCCTTTCTCTAAAAGACTCAAACTCAATTTATCGATAAAACACAACCTAATCATGCTTTTTATTTCTCTAAACTTGGTAAATAACTCAAAGGCCTCTAAAGATATGTTACTTATTCAAAAAATTCCAAAATATTATTAAAATTTCAAAAGTAGCCCAAAAATTAAAATAATTAACTATATATTCTTTGGGGCCTTACAGAAATATTCTCTAAGTCCATTTGTTGAAAATTGTCTATTTTATTTCATGCAAGACGAGATGAACAACTCGTGTAATGGCGCATAATAAGTGGAAGGCTAGTCAAAGTGGAGTAACTGGTGTCCAGTGAAAACAGAGAAACCGAAAAAGGGATGAAGTGCGTTAGAGTCTGACGTGTCAAGTCAGGTCGAGTCTACATTTGTAATTGATTTTAATTGATATTGTTGATATCTACTATTTATGTTTCCTATGATTACCATTTGCTTTATTATTTTCTCTTACATTAAATATGCATAGTCGATAAGTCTGTCTTATTCTTGTACAAGTGGAAATGATGATGTTCTATTGTGCTTGAGCCGCTTAGTCGCAATAAGGTGTTGTTTTCAAATTGGTTGTAGACATTGCAGACATCGTTCTTTGGCTTTCTAAATTTATGTATTATCGTTACTAGGTGATTTATGTTCATTCCTTATCTGAAGTGTTTTTAGGTATTAGGTTTGAACGGGGTGAGACCTTTAGTAAGGGTAAATAGAAGTCCTAAGGTTCGCTGAGGGAAGTGTCACCGCAACACTGTGAAATCTGGTCTAAATATTAACTTGTATTTGTACAATTTTCACTACAGTACATTGTGTACTTTCAAGAAAATTTTTGTAAGGATGTGTTTTTTTATGTCCCTTTGTGATCTTAATGTTGTAGTAGCTCTGTATTATAATCAGGGTTACGACATTGACAGAGTTGACATCTCAGCTCCAATGATGTTAGTTGGTATGGGGTTGTCACAGCTTGCCTAGAAGACTCGGGAACGCCTTGTGAAGGATCCACAATGCGAGTGACTTAGGAGTATACAAAAACGAAATCTAAAATGCTAAATTCTTTTAACAGATGATGTACCATTCTAAGAGAAATTATATAAATGCTCTAAGGAAAAAAAAAAGCAGGTCCCTTAAAAATGTAGCACAAAGGCCCTATTTACAGAGGTTTGGGGCGCCATAAATGATAGAGACGACCATCGCAATCCCTGATGTGGAGATAAAGCAATGTATTTTATATAAATCGCAAACTGAGAAAAGTCGACTAACCAGCCAGTTATCCCATAATTAAAAAATATTCTTTCCCGAATTTCAGGTCATTAATCAGATGAGATATACAGGATTTGGGAATTATCTCTATACTTCATTTAAATAAGATTAAATTACTTGCATCAAGCATAAATAACAAATAATCTAAAGTTTCTAACAAATCACTTTCTTGATAAATGGACTGGACTGGACAACTTGACTGGACTAGACAACTAGAGTAATTAACAAACCCAATTAATTTAATGAAGTTTGAAATTTTATTAGGCATACATCCATAATAATAAACCTTAATTAATAATAAAGCCCAATAGATATTTAACAAATAAAAATGACTACAAAAATGGGGTGTCTAAAGAGCTCCTCAGCGACGAAGCGCGCCTGCGGCAGAACATCATCGAAAACAACACATTCTTATAGTGCAAAACACTAAAAAGACCAAAAGACTTTAGACAGACTCGCGGATAACTACACAGATATGAGGCCGGACCTTTAGAGGGCTTCTGAAGTATCCGTAGAAAAGGAATCAGACTAATGTAGCTTGTTAAAAGAGATATTGCTTGAAGCCAAAATCAATAATGATGATGACTGGTCGTCGAATGATCAAGAATCGATTTGCATGGTTGACACGCAAAAGTTATAATAACTTGCATCTAGATACGAGAACCATCAAATTGATTTGAGTGGTCGTCTAGACTTGCAAAAAGAATAACTTTATATGTTGTTGGACCCACCAAATTGATTTTTATGGTCGATGGATGGAACCCTATATCTAGATACCTGAGCCATCAAATCTATTTGGTTGGTCATCTAGATATATGAGAAAAGGAATCTTCCCCTGTTACCGGAGACACCAAATCTATTTAAATGGTTGACAGACAAGAGGGCTAGATGTCAGAGCCACTAAATCAATTTAAGTGGTCATCTAGAAGTACGAAAAACAACTTTGCCCGTTTTCGGAGCCACCAAATGGATTTGAGCGGTAGACGGTCAAAGTGGTGATTTGGCTAAGTGCAAGAGCCGGAACCAACAGTACTCTCAAGTGATTGGTCACTTAGTTACGAGGATAAGAGTTTTTCGAAATGTCAGAACCAATGATGTCCAAGGTCAGTTGGTCATTGAAAGTTGAATATATCAATTTATCCTAAATTGATATGTACAATACCACATAGCTGAATATTAGATCCACAGGGGCGTTGGATTCATGACCACGAAGTGCAAGCCTACACACATGCAATGGGTAGAATTTTGGAGTATTAGTTCAAGTAATTAGAGAGATTCCAAATAAACATGCAAGATTTTCTTTTCCTTTTTTAGGGGGACCTAAAACCAACCAATTGATCAGAGAGTTGGAAAGGCAAAAATGAAATGCCGAAAAAAAATATTGGCCTCTTAGTCAGAGAATTGGGAGTGCCAAAAATAAAATGTCGAGAATTCGGCTAGTTAGTTAGTGAGTTTGATAAATTAAAACAGGAAAATCGACCGGTTTATATAGATGTGTCAATAGGCTGGGCTTAGGCCAGGCCAGCCCAAGCCCATCGGGCCTCCAGCAAAACAGGTCGGGGCCGGGCCAAGGGGGCTGCCAAACCGGCCGGGCCGGGCCAAAATCTGGGGATCTCTGGGCTCGGTCCAAGCCCAGGCCCTAGGCCCAACATTTAGGGCCGGGCTTGGCCCGGGCCCGGGCCCAATTTTTTTAATTTTTTTTTTGCATTTTCTTGTTATGCAAATCAATAAAATTGAAAACAAACGTAATTTCTCATGGCATTTCTGCAATCTCCCACTCCATTCTATCTACAAACAGCCAAAATGTCAATATGACCATAAGAAAAGAATGCAAACTAATAAAAAGGACTCTAAAATCACAGGTGATGGTCCCTTTGAAGGATTGTATTTGCAGCATTAAAGAATAACCAGACTTTGAGAGAACAAGAGCCACAAGGTAGAACAACAGATGTTGGCAAAGCATTTCGTGACTGTAAGGAAATTGTACTCCTGCCCCTTGACAATACAAATCCCATCTCACCCAACTCCAGAGAGTCGATGGAGTAGTAATCATTACATCGGCATTGGTACAAAAACTCCACGACATCACCAGCATCTTCAACCGTCAGATCCTCAAAGGTGACATCTTCTGCGCCAGTGGCATCCTCTCTCAACGCCCGCAGCTTGGTATCATAAACTCCACGTGACTATATATTGCCAAGGAGTTCCCAGGCCCTCTGAATCTCCAAAAACCGATCTCCTGTGCCGTGCTCTGGGTAAGACGTTTCAGTTGCCTTTTACATCTTATCAGGATGGGAATTAAAGATAGCAGATCTGTAGCTTGTATGGATTTCTTCTAAGCATGCATCTTCCTTCACCCCGAGAATGTCATAGTGAATTTTGAGGATTGAAGTGTCACCAGAAAGCATGGTTGCAAGCTATTCTTGTTGGCTTCTTTTCACTGGGAACACAAAGGAGAATTTAATATATTGTCAGCATAATAGTGTTCAGCATAAAAATAGGAATGAAGATGAGAAAAGAACCGAGCAGAACTAAAATAATTTAGTAAATGTAAAAGTTACCATCATTTGTACAGACCTACCGATGACTGCTTCAGTTCACTTATTTCTTTGTTGAAAATGCTTTAAGCCCCAAGGTTTCATTATCAGATCTCCCTAGATTGAACTCTTAGGTCAGGGCCAAAAGAGGTCCAGGTCGGGCTGGCCATTTTAGGGCCGGGCCCGGGCCTGTTTCTAAAAAAATTAGGCCTGGCCCTGGCCCTAGCCCAAGCCTAAGCCCTAAGGGTTAGGGCCAGTCTGGGCCCAAAAAATGGCCCGGCAGGGCTAGCCCGCGGGCCACCTGGCCCATTTGACAACTCTAGGTTTATATGTTCAAATTTTTGCACGACTTTAGGGTTTACGCAGACTTCAATTCACAATCAACCCACTTAATTTTCATTATATAAATTAGGGGTGCAACTTGGGCTGGCTGGATGGGCCCAAGGGTTAGACCATGACCAGTCTCTAAAAGTCATGCCCATGTCCAGCCCAGCCTATCAACGGGCCAAATAATATGTGTCCATGCCAAGCCGATCAAAATTTTGGTGGACATGGGCTGGACGTGGGTTATCCACGAGTTGTCCACGGTTACGAATTACTTTTTTTTTCTAAACGATTTTGAAACATGTCATTGGCCATCCAACTCTACAGTTTAGTCATGATAATGAAAAAAAGTACATTAAAGTCTTAAAATAAACTTAAATATAAGCGCAAAAACAAATATTTGGTATAAAATGAGAGAGAAAAAGACAAGCGTCTCTAATTCTATAATAAGAAATAAAGTCGGAAAAGTAAAATCTCTAAAGATCTCTAAACATAAACGAAGAGTGGGAACCTTGTTCAAAAAAATAAGACAATAATATGAGCATACCTTTGGCTTTGAGGCTTTGACTTTATCGAAGTGGGGGTTGAGAGTTTAAGGGGCTGAGAGAAGAGGATAAGAGTTCAGAAAGTACAAAAAAGAAATAGTATTCTATTAGATTAAGAGTTTGAAGGTCGAGATTGTAAACTTATGTGATCCACAGTTTTTCATGAGTCATGACTAAAGGAAACAAAATAAATATAGTGTAACATGAATATATATATATATATATATATATATATATATATATATATATATATAGGGGACCGATCCACACCCACCGGTGGAGAAATTGTTATTTCTCCACCGAACCGCATGTAAGAGTAGCGGTTGGGCCACGTGGCGCAAAAAGGCGAAAAAGGCGTACGGCCACTGCATTAATGGCGAAAAAGGCACGAGAAATGGTGAGAAAAATGGTGAGAAAATGGCGAGAGAGGAGAAAAAGGACACCAACCGCATGCACAACCAGCGGTTGGCATTAATATGCCCTGCCACGTGCCGTCCCCCACCCCTGCCACGTGGCCCAACCCAAGGCCCCTGCCACGTGGCGTCCCCTCCCCCTGCCACGTGGCCCACCAGCATGGACAACCGGCGGTTGGGGGCGATGGCCCTGCCACGTGGCATCCCCTCCCCCTGCCACGTGGCCCAACCGCGTGTGGTACCAGTGGTTGGTCTCCCGCCCCTGCCACGTGGCATCCCCTCCCCCTGCCACGTGGCCCAACCGCGGGTGGTACCAGCGATTGGTCTCCTGCCCCTGCCACGTGGCGTCCCCTCCCCCTGCCACGTGGCCCAACCGCGGGTGGTACCAGTGGTTGGTCTCCCTCCCCTGCCACGTGGCGTCCCCTCCCCCTGCCACGTGGCCCAACCGCTGGTACCACCCGCGGTTGGTCCCCTCCCTCTGCCACGTGGCGTCCCCTCCCCTCATCCGTAGGGCCCAACCGCTCCTACAACCCGCGGTTGGTCCCCTCCCCCCCCGGTTGGTCCCCTCCCATGCCACGTGGCATCCCCTCCCCTGCCACGTGGCCCAACCGCTGGTACCACCCGCGGTTGGTCTCCCCTCCCCTGCCACGTGGCGTCCCCCCGCGTGATGCCCCCACCTGGTGTCCTTCCCCTCGATGCCACGTGTCGTCCTTCCCTCCCCTATGATGCCCCCCACGTGGTGTCCTTCTGCCGAAATTTTTTTTTTGCCGCAGCCTTTGACCGCATAAACACCCACCCTTCCTCACTTTTTTTTGTCTTTTTTCTTCTCTCTTCCTCGCTTCTCTCTTTATAATCCCCTCCCCCGAACCCTTCTTCTGCACTCTGTCATCTTTTACCAACTTCCTTCGTACTTCATATCTCACCTACATAATCTCCATAACAATACAAACCAAAAAATTTTACGCTAGAAGATCGGTGGATAACCGCTAGAAGATCGGTAGTTTTTTCTTTAAATACATCAAGTCACAACAAGTAAGTATTTTGAATTTCCTTATAATTCAATGTTAGGTTTATACAAATCAGCGTATTACATTTATAGATTCCAAAACAGCGATTTTTTAGGGCGCCAAATATAGACAGTTTTTCACGAATTTATAAAAAATAGCTAGAGCTAGATTTTGCCAAAATGCAAAAAAGAGACCCTAGTTATTCTTAAAGGATCTGTCTCAGGTAAAAATTTCAGATTTTTCCAAAGACTGGAAAGGGGTTAACTGATACGGGGAACCTTGTAACTCTGCAGTGTATTTTAAAATATCAAGCTAGCGCGATTTCGCGCGAAACTTTTATGAGAATCCTAGGATGTTGGGAAGTTCCATTCCCCAGGAATTCGGGCCATTCCGAAGCCGTTACCTATTTTTTTGGCCGAACGGCCCTTTAAGCGCTTGATCCGGACACCGGTTCGCGATTTTTGGGCGAAACCTCCGTAAAATACTTTTTATGTCAAGAATGAATTCAGGAAGCCTCAAGTAGCATTTCGAAGCACTTTTGATATTTTTCGATGCCAGGGGGCATTTCGGTAATTCGCCGCCCCGAGAGGGGTATTTCGGTAATTTTACAGTGCTAAGTTTTTCGACGGACTTTTTAGTCCAGAAATGTAATTACAAAACCTGAAATGTTGTTTTGAAGCTGACGTGGCGCGCGTAGGGGTGTTTTGGTAATTTTCCCGCGCCAAGGGGTGTTTTGGTAATTTTCCCGTGCCAAGTTTTTCAAACGACTTTTTAGTCCAGAAATGTAAGTAAACCACCTGAAATGTTGTTTTGAAGCTGGTTCGGGGGCGTTGGGGTGATAGTGAACGCTCAGGGGCATTTCGGTAATTTGCCGCTGATCGGGGGCTATTTTGCTAGGAAGGATCCAGCTTAAAATTCATACCTTAAAATAACTTTTAGTTCAGGAAAGGGTGTGAGACACCCGAAAACTTATTTTGTTCCAGATGTTCTGAACCTTGTGACGCACCGGCGATGACTGCCAGGGGATATTTTGCATAAGTAGCGGGTGTTTTGGTAACTTTCCCCCTTTAAAATTTTTCCTGATATATTTGGTATATAATTGACGTAATACATTTAAAAACTTGACTTTAAAGCGGTTTTGAGGTGTTGGGGGTGTAGGGGCCATCGGGCTATATATTGCTATATAACCACGTTGGCGCTAAATTCAGTGGGAACTAGCGTAATTAAGCGTTCGGAGTGGTGGGAATTGAGGATTTGTTTTAATACATTGAAATAATGACTATTGCTAATGTGTTGGTAAGCTAGGTTAAAGATCCAGTTATAGTTTTGGAATGTAAATATTATGGATATTATGGACGCTAAGTTGGTTTATAATTATATTTTGTTCTTAAAGGTATGAATTTCAGCTCTGGACCTCATGATACATCAATCCTATACGATGACGATGACCACGTCGCGAGGCACGTATTTGACGGTGTCGATAGGGGTGTTTTGGAAACAATTCAAAGCACAAGGCACCTTGAAGAGTGGGTACTAAACAAGGAACAAATACAGCTATTACACCGTCAAAATTTAACCCTGTTCACCGATTGCGGGAAATGGTCTCGACACGACGATTGCCTTATATCCGCTCTAGTTGAACGATGGAGGAGCGAGACGAACTCATTTCACTTCCGGTTTGGTGAAATGACTGTTACGTTAGAGGACGTCGGATTTATACTTGGAATCCCATGTCACGGCAGACCCGTTACTTTGAACGTGCCGTCTGCATCCATAGCGAATATGGCTATGCAGTATTTTCCGGGAATTCCAAGGGCAGCGCTTACAACAAACGGCGTCAAGCTTAAATGGCTGAGAGAGCAGTACGGCGTGCTACCGGATGAATACACTCCTCAAGATTTCGTGACGTATACGAAGGCATTCCTTCTGTATATTATTGGAGCTATATTACTTCCGACGCATTCGAAAAACACGGTGCATCCGAAGTATATGGTGTTCTTGGAGGATCTTGAGGAGGTATACTCCTATTCGTGGGGTTCAGCTGTCCTTGCGCACCTATATCGAGCACTGCATAAGGCTACGAGAAACGGTGCCAAGTCCATTGCCGCCTGCCTGACTCTATTACAGGTATGAGCATTTATTTTCTTGGTAGGATCCTTAGTCAATATATTCGGGATTAATTACTAATTCCATATAATGTTTGCATTCACAGGTTTGGTCTTACGAGAGGCTACCCATGGGTCGTCCACAACCGTTGGTAGATTCCGATGAGACGTGGCCTAGGGTGTGGGCCTGGGGGCCTACGACCAACCGGAGGAGGAGACGGGTAGACCCTCACCACCATCTAAAGTTCTATCGGGGGGAACTAGAGATACTAGATGCATCCCAGGTGACGTGGCAGCCATATGGCAAGGTGATGCATCTGTTGGATGAGTGGTGTTGGCAACTTCCGGTGTCGTACGTGCTGGCAGGTTTGGTTCGGGTGCCGCTCATTCACTTCGAAGAATGTGAGTTTCAGATGCCCGATCGAGCTATGAAGCAAGCTGGCTGTCCACAAGGGATACCAAAACCCGCTGTAGACATGCGGCCATACAGGGGTGGTCGAGGGCCGAACTTCGAGGTGGCTGATGCCTTGATTTTGTTGGGTGACGAGGTGCACCAGTGGAATACCTGGCAGGAAACGTATGATAGCCTTGTATCGCTGAAGCACGACGGCATTAGTACTGAGGAATACTTACAGTGGTTTCTCAGGGTGACGCGCACGAGGGTGAATCGCCCTTCCCAGGTGAAGAAGACATCGTACGCGCCACGTGAGGTCTATGACCAGTTCTGGGCATTGGCCATTGTAAGTCATGCTAGTGTTGTTTGATAATTTATTTGCGCACCTTATCGACCATTTGTCAAATATGATTAGCCATATTTTCTATGCATGTTTTTTAGGTTGACCAGGGCATTGAGGTGTTCAAGCAGCTGGAGTCGTTTGACTGGTTTGTCGCGCAGGCTCCTGACAATCTCAAGAGGTCCATTGAGAAGTACAAGACTGAAGTTCAAAACTTTAGTCTTGCGTACCGGGGTTACGAAGGGGAGCCGTCTAGTCGCCCTCGTCCTGAAGCGTACGACTATCAGCCCCAGAGTCAGGTGTGGGAGTCGTCTGGTCGCCCTCTTCCTGACGCGTACAACTATCAGCCCCAGAGTCAGGTGTGGGAGCCGTCTGGTCGCCCTCCTCCTGACGCGTACGACTATCAGCCCCAGAGTCAGGTATGGGAGCCATATAGTCGCTTGCCTCCAAACGCATACGACTCTCAGTGCCAGAGTCAGGTTCCCCAAGTAGGAATCCAGGCCTCGCGCCCAAGCTTTCGGTCGGACAAGATGGCTTGGATCGACCGGCACTACTTCGGGCATGAGCCTGTCAATTCAGCAGACTTTCCCCTTGCGACATTCCTAGGTCATGAGGATATCAGAACGTTGGCGCCGGAGACAGATCTTTCAAATTTTGTCATGAACGCTTACATAGAACTGCTCCGGATTAGAGAGCAACGTTTTAACCGTTCTGAATATTTGAAGCTTAACATGTATCCCACTCATTTTGTGGAATTAACGGTGAGAGAATTCACAGAATGGAGGCGAGGGGGCGGCAGGAGTAAGTGGAAACCAGGTCGAAACGTGTTAGGCATGATGAACGCAGACTATCAATGTCCCGCTGCTGATGCGAACCTTATCATGATACCCTGTCATCATGCAAACCACTGGTTCCTATTAGTTCTCCATCCAGCGTTCAGAACGGTTCACATATACGATAGCCTAAGGGAGGACGAGCCTGGACAGCTGCTGGCACAGATGTACAACGAGTACATCACTTTAGTGGTTAGTATTTATTTTTTGACCTTGGCTCATAGTATATTGTTCTTGTCTCATAGGCTTGATTCTCGTTTTTATTGTTGGATGCAGACTACTGTCCTCTCGCTAGCATGCGGACGGCCACAGGGTGACCCTTGGACGGTCGTGATGATAAAGGACCGACCAAAGCAATATAACGGTCACGATTGCGGGATTTACGTCCTCAAGTACATGGACTACATTGCTCGCTCGGAAGTGCTCAAACACTCCTCGTGGACTAGGAAGGATGCCTTGACGTTTAGGTATAGGATAGCCTGGGAGCTGAAAAAGAATGAAGCTAGACGCCTTCATTACCATTATCCTGACGTGCGTGGCTAGCTGCTGTGATGTTACAAAAAACTGTACCAAAAAGAAATGTACATAATTTTTCGCATGCTATGAATTTGGCGCTAAAATGTGCGCGAATATACCTTTCATATGACGGCATTCGAAAAAATTACGCGTCTCGCTTTTCGCCGAAATTCATAGAAATGGGCTAACTAGCGTGCATGAGGTGCAATGAGCGAAAAAAAAGTGACAAAAAAATTACAACTTTTTTCGGAAGCTATCAAATGGGGCCTAAAGTGTGCCCGAATAGGCCCTTCCTAGGAAAACTCAAAAATTAATGTGTCTCGTTTTTCGCCGAAAGTCTTACAAATGGGCTAACTAGCGTGCCTGAAGTGCAATGAGCGGAAAAAAAAGTGACAAAAAAATTACAACTTTTTTCGGAAGCTATCAAATGGGGCCTAAAGTGTGCCCGAATAGGCCCTTCCTAGGAAAACTCAAAAATTAATGTGTCTCGTTTTTCGCCGAAAGTCTTACAAATGGGCTAACTAGCGTGCCTGAAGTGCAATGAGCGGAAAAAAAGTGACAAAAAAAATTACAACTTTTTTCGGAAGCTATCAAATGGGGCCTAAAGTGTGCCCGAATAGGCCCTTCCTAGGAAAACTCAAAAATTAATGTGTCTCGTTTTTCGCCGAAAGTCTTACAAATGGGCTAACTAGCGTGCCTGAAGTGCAATGAGCGGAAAAAAAGTGACAAAAAAAATTACAACTTTTTTCGGAAGCTATCAAATGGGGCCTAAAGTGTGCCCGAAAACGGAGTTACCAAAACTATCAATAATCCACAAATCAAATCACAAATTAAAGATTGCACAAACCAAATCACAAATTTAAACATTATATAAGTTCAATTTATACAACTGAAACATTAACCCTAACACTCTTCCTCATCATCGTCCTCCTCGACCATACTGCCAGGTTCGATACCTAACACTTTATAATGGTTTCTCTTGTCATGATCAGTCATCTTGTTACACAACGCACACTTTCGTAATTTTTTTTGACCCGTTGCTTCTTCAATCGGATTCTTCATGCGTATTGCTCGTTTTCGCCCTTTTGTTTGAGAAATAATTGGATCAAAAATATCGTCCTCCTCACCTTGTAGGTCAGTACCGTCAATGACTGGCTGTTTGGCTCGATTGAATCTACCGCCTGGAGTTGTCCGAGTAGTCGGAGTGTCCACAGTTTCTGGTAATGCCATCCTAAACTGTGCATGCTTAGCCTTATCCCGTGCGGCTGCTTCAACTTGATACCTGTACCCATCAAATGTCGACGCTGCATCCATTGATAAACCGTGCATGATGTTACAAAGGTGATTATATCGCAGCGTCTCAGATTGCTCGAAATCAACTGAAACATTGGGCACGTAAGGAATGTGACCGTGGACTCTGTTGGCTTCCTTCGTCCACCGTTCCAAGATATACGGTGGAGGGATTTCACTAGCATTCTTGGCGCTCAAAACCCTCAACGCGTGTCGACAAAGTATACCTTTATGCTCAAACAGTTGACAGTTGCAATTAACCAACCCGGTGTCCTTACAAACTGCTACGGTAAAATGTCGTCTGGTCCTCGGAGCCGACGAAGAGCACGGATTGGCGAAGTTCGTCACATTTGTCAAAGCATAAACCTTGATATCTCTGGTGGAATACTCGTGCAACTTTGTCATGCCATATTGATTCGACTTTAGTAGTTCCTCTTGAAACTGTCGAAACATTTCCTTGGTATAGACTTGAGCCGCATGAGCCTCTAAAGGTGAATAAACTAGTATAGCTCTTTCTTTGCAAACTGTAGCCGCGTCGGCTTCTCTCTCACGGTACAATTGCCTGTCAACGGCTTTCTGCATCTCTAGTACGAACTCCGCTATACTTGAAGACTGGCCTACGTACCCATCAAAGAATGAATTCATAGCTTCGCTTCTCGAGGTCGTAGTCATTCCGGCTGCAAAAAACTTCTTGGTGTAGGCACCGACCCACTGTGTCTTGATCTCATACAACGATTGTAACCATTCGTGATTGTGCAAATAGTAAGTATCCATTAACGTGGCCCACCTCTCCTCGAACACGTCTACCGTCAACGATTTCTTCACACATGTATTAAAGTCAGTCTTGAATGACGGATGGTTTGCATATACATGGTGAAGCCGTTCGGGATATTTGTTGCTTATGTGCCATGTGCACAGGCCATGGTGAGTATCTGGAAGGACCTTAGCGATTGCATTTTTCATTGCCAGATCTTGGTCGGTGATGATGGTCTTTGGAGGAATATGATACATTGCTTGAAGCCACGTTTCAAATAACCACGTAAATGACTCCTCCGTCTCATCCCTAAGCAGGGCAAAGCCAAACGAGATTGACTGATAGTGGTGGTTCACCCCGGTGAACGGAGCAAAAGGCATAGAGTACTTATTGGTGCGGTATGTGGTGTCAAACGTCACAACATCCCCAAAATTTTGGTAAGCAGCTCTAGAACGGGGGTCCGCCCAAAATATAGTACTAATGCGGTTCTCATCATCCAGTTGGAGACTGTAAAAAAATCCAGAATTCTCACTCTGAAGGGACCTGAAGAGATCAAGTGTAGTTTGAGAATCACTCTTACCGAAAGACTCTCTCCTCTGAGCACGAAGTTCATTTCGAAGGTCTACTTCGTTGAAACTCAACTTGTCAATCCCCCCAGCCTGGCTTGAGAAAACCCCCATCATCTTAGAAGGTGGAATTTTAGCCTCGGCCATTGTAAAAATTAGTTGTCTGTGTGCCGCGCTTATTTCTCGGTGTTGATGAATTTGACCAATCTTACTGGGGGTCATCAACTGATGATTATGGCTCAACTCCACTCCTGTGACAACCCAATGGTTTTCATTTTTTCGGTGTACTGCATACACATGGGCCTTGCAGCCGGTACCCGGAAATGTGTCCCGTTTTCTTTGTCTTGTTGTCCCTTCGTCACTGATCCGAACGACCGGAGTTACATGCGGTGCTCCTCTATGACACTCAAATAGTCTTGCACAAATTTGATCTGTATTCGCCCGTTTTCTAGTCGTCTTAGTTCTAATACCGAAACCTATCGTTTTCGAATATGCTCTATAGTATGCTTCAACTTCGTCCAGTGCTTGAAAAACTTGACCAACGTAAGGTGGATCAGAACCTTCACAAAAATTATTTCCTCCAGTTGCATCCATATTTATACTGGAATCTAAAAAATAAAAATTATATCATTCTCAACAAGTCATAGATTTAAATAAAAGAAGAATAAAATTTATTTAAACCACCGTCTTTCGGGAAATTTGGTATAATGTAAAATTAGCAAAATAGCCCCCGATGAGCGGCAAATTACCGAAATGCCTCCGGGGGTTCATTATCACCCTAACGCCCCAAATCAGCTTCAAAACAACCTTTCAGGTGCTTTGCTTACATTTCTGGACTAAGAAATCCTTTGAAAAACTTAACGCTGCAAATTTACGAAAATACCCCTATCGGGGATGCGAATTACCAAAATGCCCCCTGACAAAAAAAATCTGAAAAGTGCTTTGAAATGGGATTTTAAGCTTCCTGAATTCACTCTTTAAAATAACTTTTCAGGTGTCTCAC
This sequence comes from Escallonia herrerae, assembly GCA_033070095.1. Classification (NCBI taxonomy): domain Eukaryota; kingdom Viridiplantae; phylum Streptophyta; class Magnoliopsida; order Escalloniales; family Escalloniaceae; genus Escallonia; species Escallonia herrerae. Next base: position 90,261 of record JAVXUP010002273.1, read on the forward strand.
ACCCTTTCCTGAACTAAAAGTTATTTTAAGCACAAATTTGTGTAATGTAAAATTAGCAAAATAGCCCCCGGGGGTTCATTGTCACCCTAACGCCCATCAAACCAGCTTCAAAACAACCTTTCAGGTGTTTTACTTACATTTCTGGACCGAAAAACTTTTTTTCGGGAAAATTACCAAAACACCCCTCGCGGGGGGCAAATTACCAAAATGCCCCTGGCTTCAGAAAATATCAAAATTGCTTTAAAACGCTATTTTAAGCTTCCTGAGTTCATTCTTGATCTAAAAAGTATTTTACGGATTTTTCGCCTAAAAATCCCGAACCGGTGTCCGGATCGAGCGCTTAAAAGCCCGTTCGGCCAAAAAATTAGCTAACGGCTTCGGAATGGCCCGAATTCCTGGGGAATGGAACTTCCCAACACCCTAGGGTTCTCATAAAAGTTTCGCACGAAATCGCGCTGTCTTGATATTTTAAATTACACTGCAAAGTTACAAGGTTGCGCGTATCAGTTAACCCCTTTCTAGTCTTTGAAAAAATCTGAAATTTTTACCTGATACAGATCTTTTGAAAATAACTAGGGTCTCTGTTTTGTATTTTGGCAAAATCTAGCTCTAGCTATTTTTTATAAATTCGTGAAAAAACTGTCTAATTAAGTTTTCACCTTTAGCGACAATTACGCCCCGCAATCAGCTGCAAAACAACATTTCAGGCGTTTTACTTACACTTCTGGACTTAAAAGTCCGTTGGAAAACTTTTTCGGGAAAATTACCAAAATACCCCTCTCGGGGTGGCAAATTACCAAAATACCCCCTGGCTTCAGAAAATATCAAAAGTGCTTTAAAATGCTATTTTAAGCTTCCTGAGTTCATTCTTGATCTAAAAAGTATTTTACGGATTTTTCGCCTAAAAATCTCGAACCGGTGTCCGGATCGAGCGCTTAAAAGCCCGTTCGGCCAAAAAATTAGCTAACGGCTTCGGAATGGCCCGAATTCCTGGGGAATGGAACTTCCCAACACCCTAGGGTTCTCATAAAAGTTTCGCGCGAAATCGCGCTGGCTTGATATTTTAAATTACACTGCAAAGTTACAAGGTTGCGTGTATCAGTTAACCCCTTTCCAGTCTTTGGAAAAATCTGAAATTTTTACCTGATACAGATCTTTTGAAAATAACTAGGGTCTCTGTTTCGTACTTTGGCAAAATCTAGCTCTAGCTATTTTTTATAAATTCGTGAAAAATTCTATTTCTGACGCCCTAAAAAATCGCTATTTTGGAATTTTTCGAATGTAATACCCCGATTTGTCAAAACGTAATTTTGACGCCCTAAACACGAATTTTAGACTATTGTAAGAACAATTTAAGCGTAACACAATTTAAACAATCAATTGGTATGAACAAATTGAAAAATACTTACTTGTTTTAACTTGATATATTTCAAGAAAAATCCACCGATCTTCTAGCGTAAATTTTTTTTGTTTGTATGTAGGTGAGATAGGGAGAATGAGGAGGGTGGAAGAAATGATTCGGGGAGGAGGGATTTTATAGAGAGAAAAGTGAGAGAGGAAGAGAAGAACCGTGAGTGAACAGCAGGGAGGGGGAGGGGGAATGACACGTGGGGGTGGGGGTAGGGTGGTAATGACACGTGGGGGAAGAGGGGGTTCACGGGTGGGGGAAGGGGGGTTCACGGGTGGGGGAAAAGGACATAGGGTGGGGGCCACGGGGTGGGGGCAAGGGGGGTGACGCGTGGGGGGGCAAGCGGGGTGGGGTCACGGAAGGCAATAATGCCAACCGCATGTAGGAGTTGCGGTTGGGCATTATTGCCACCATTTTCTCACTAGTTTTTCATTTTCTCGTGATATTTTCGTGAATTTCTCATAGTATTTTCGTCCTTTTTCGTCCCTTTTCGTCCCTTTTTTTCATCCACGTGGCCAACCGCTGCTCTTACCTGCGGTTCGGTGGAGAAATTGTTATTTCTCCACCTGTAGATGTGGATCGGTCCCCATATATATATATATTATAATTTATATTATATAATAATTAGACGGGCTAATTTTTTCATGGGTTGGACGGGCTTGTAGAAACCTTCGCCCATGTCCAACCTACGTTTTTTCGGGCTCAAAAGTTTGAGCCCGTGTCCACCACGGTTGCTACAAAAGCAAGTCTATGCCTATATTTCTACGGGCTGGCATGAATTGTCCACGGGTTACCCATCCAAGTTGCACCCCTTTATAAATCCTTATGATTTTTCCTTAGTCATCCTTAATTTCGCTTTAAGGTTAAATACATGTTAGTACCCTGAAAGTATACCTAAGTCTCACCTGAGAGTCTAAAAATTTGTTTTTTACACATAAGGGTATGTAATTTTAAATTCTTAATAAGTAAGGACTTCCATCCAAATTCCTAATGGTCTAGCAAAAACCGTTAACGGCAAAATTGTCCGGATACGTTTAATTTCTTTTCTCTTTCTCTTTTTCAATTTTTCACATTTTTCTTCTTCTTACAGACCCACCCGCACCCTCGCCCATCACCCACACCACCCTCCCCACCCCACCCAGCACGTCCTTTACCCAGCCTCCCTAATGACTGAAATACACAGATACACCAAATCTGTTGGCTAAAATACATGTGGGGCCGATCTCATCACGGCACCGCCGGAGCCAACATCACCCACCAGTAATCGACCGCCGTTTGGTTCGTTCACCAGCAATCAACCACCACTTGGATCATTCACCAGCAATTGATCGCCCACCACCAATCAACCGTCGTTTGGTCAAAGAACACCACAGATCCGTAATGCCACTAGCCACCCAAGACCACCTAAGATCTGACCGCCGTTTGGTTTGTTCAGTCGACTTTTTTTTTAGACAATGTTTTTCTTCTTGGTTGGGGTGGTAATCGGGTTGCTTTTGCAGTTGGTTTTGGATTATCGTCGAACTGGTTCGCGTGGTGGTGTTCCCAATTATCCCTTTGGCCTGGATCTGACCTCCAGCTGGTGTTCTTTGGCGGGGTTTGGTCGTGGCAGCTATTTCGACCATCGTCCTCCTCTGTTTGCTGCCATTTGCTGGCTACCTGGAGCCACCAGCGACTAGTGTGGTGCCCCCCCCACCCCATCTTTTCATCCCCCCTCCAATCCAAAGATCTGTTGACTTCAATTGTAAAATGGGATTATCTAGAGAAAATTGAGCAAAGTTTGTGCTTTGTGAATTGGGATTAAACTAGGGTTTGAAAAAAATAAAGTATTCCTTGTCAAAATTGTGTGATGGTTTTGGCTAGATTGTTAGGAATTTGGACGAAAGTCCTAATGGAGAATTTAAAATTACATACATTTACGTGTAAAAATTAAAATTTTAGACCCTCGTGTGAGATTTCGGGGTACTTTCAGGATACTGGTGTATATTTAGTCCTTCGCTTTAAATCGTGAAATTTTGACGTACAAGGAGTGGATATGAAGGAGGGCCCAAATTAAGCACATTTCGTGCTTCCGGCTGACGATCGTATGAAGGACCACTCGATGCTCACACCGGATCAGGATGCGCATCTTAGCCATCACTTTTTCAGGGATGAATTAGGGTCCACATGATTTTTTTTCTCCTTTTTTCCATGCATTACATGCACAAATTGGGCGGTTCTTGAGTTTTCCCTCTTTGTTCCTTTGAGTTTTTGCGGCCCCTCCAATTGAATATCCGTCATAGGGACTCCTCGAATCTAAAATGAGGATGGTAGGAGAAAGTACCAAATTCAGTTGAGACCAGCTTCAATTTATTTTTGAACTGGTACATGCTTTTACTCTGAGTAAAAAGAATTTATTGAGTTTGGCGGAGCGTTAGTAGGATTACACACACACATTCCATCTACGTTTGGGGAGGCCAAGCTTACCCAGTATGATTTTGTGAATATCATGAGTACTCACATGTGAGGGAGGCCTATCCCATGGGCCTATGATCTCGATAAGGACCAGGACCTCGTGGTGTGGTTGCTTGGGTTTGGGCCGTCCTACAAGATTAGTGGATCCATTTTTCTTGCTGCCCTCCTATCCCACTATATGGGTATGACCTTAAAGGATATGCCGATGAGATTGCATGGATCAATATGTTTAGGGGTTGCTGCTATACGTCCTGGGGAGACGTTATTTATCAACGGGGATGATTCAGTTCAAGTCTAGTGCTTAAGGGCTTTCGAGAATATAAAGGAGATCGGGGCGTACGGGTACTCTGGCCGTGGCCAATCTATACCATTCAATGGGCTCAGTATCACGGAGGTAGTTCTCGATCTTCATGGGTTACTTAGATTTTTAAGAGGTATGTCTCCGCTCTTGGACATTTTCCTGGTATTACACATGCACTCGATAGTATATCTCTCACAAATTTTCTTTGATCACAGGTTTGGGCATTTGAGGTCCGGGGTTAAGCTCACCGCAACTGCGAGAAGGGCACAAGGACGAGACGAGACCAGTCATGTACTGGTGGAATTTCGCGATGAAAAGGTTCGGGCTTCGATGGGAGCGTACGAGACAACTTTAACAACTTGACTCAGTGTCCGCTAAATTTCTCTCCTAGATTTTCTTTTTGATGTTTATTTACTGAAACTCACATCTTTTCTTATTTTTAGGGGTTCCTCTCCAAGTGGTCGGGAGAGGAGCTGGAGCTCAATCGGAGTCAGGTCCTGCTAGTGTGGCACTCCAAGGCAGAGTTCTACCTGGGTTAGAGGGAGCTCTTACAGCATCACTTGGTGGTTGAGCCCTGAATCCCTGTTGCCCCACCCGTGAAGATGTATCAAGCGGGGACACTTAGGCCGGGGGCTGAGGTAGAGCTTGATGCTAGGGATCGCGGTCATCCCTGAGTTAGTCAAATGAACCTCGCACCTCTGAGGCCTTCGTTCAAGAGGCTCTAGCCCTTCTCCTGACTTAAAAGTGGACAAAGAAGATGCAGTGGGCCAAGGCGGCTAGGATTAAAAGAAGAAGTGGGAAAGAAGAGGAGCCCGCAGAGGAAATTCTATTCCCTTCTTGGTTGGTTCTGGTGTTCTAGAAGGGACTAGATGGGAAAGGTCACGAGACGGAGCCGATCCCCGGGCCCAACGAGGACAGAGAGGTGTTAGGGCTAAAAGACTTAGCCCATGTTAATACGGTACACTCAACTCTTGTTCTTTATCACACATGCTTTAACTTCTTTATTAACCCTATGATCTCCCTTTACAGGTTGCGAGCGAATTACTGAAGGACGCATACCAGATTATTCATCATCTGAAGGATATGGTGTCTACTCTTCGTGACATGGTGGAGGTGTATAGGCCATTGAAGATAGACTATGGAAGTGCCTACACCTACCCCTTTGATGCCACCATTAGAAGGTGGATCAAGCGCGAGGCAATACAAGAGCAAGCTGTTTCCACTCTTCAGACCCTTATAGAGGGAACTTTGGTAGTACAAACACATAGGGGGGTTACAGAAAAAGATGAGGGCGACGAGTCCGGTCATCCTCAGGCTTGTTTGCAAAATGAAAGGGGCCATTAAAAAAGGAGGTCACGAGCGTAACCAAGGAAAAAGACCCAGCCCTCTCATAATCAATAAATTTGCCCCTCGCTAATCAATTCGAGTCGCCACCATGCAATACAAGACCTACGGGAAGCCTAGTGGGATGACCGAGACCTCCTATTGGAATTATCCCCTGATCCTGAGAACGAAGACTACCAAGAAGGGAGGATGAAAAGGCCTCAGGATCTAAAAGCCTGAAGAAGCCCGAAAGAAGTGATTTTAAGGTTTGGCCCTGTTATTAGATCTTAGACCTAAGGATAGAATTAAGAGTTCATTTGGAACTCCTTGAACAATGTTAAGAACTCTCTTTCTCTAGTAAAGATAATGATTTATTATCTCTTAGTGAAAATTCTTATGTACAATGCTCTATTTTGATGTATATGCAAACACACTTGAAAAGAAAAAAAAAGAGGTGTATGGGTAAAAAAAAATTGGAGTTGGATTGTGCTGAGAACAGTTACAGGTTTTGTCCTACAAATAGGCAAACTCTACCAAAATTCCTTTAATTGTTCCGTTAGTCAGTGAGAATACTTGAAATTATTTATTTAAGGCACAAAACCGGTCTTTTGGTTAGAAAGAAATTTAATTATTTTTAATGGTAAAACCAAGCAGTTAGTCAGAAGGATTGATATTTATAAACAGAAATAGCACAAGGAAAGCCGACCGGTTTATCAGATAATTTTTTTAAGAACTTAAATTTTCAATCCTATCTCTATACAACTTATTGTTTTCTCCATGTATGTATTCGAGTTACACCCTTCATAGGAGAACCCTAATGGATTTTGAAGATAATCGGCCAAATTTTGAGATTCAATTCCTATCTTTCGCTGATTCTTTCAATACGGTAGAACTCATTCACTTGGATGGACATTTTGTTCTAAAGGGGTCATGAATCTACGTACGATTATCATGCATGAAGATATTCTACGGGCTGAAGGGGTCATGAATCTACGTACGGCTATCATGCATGAAGATATTCTCTGGGCAGCCTGCAAATTTTGGGATCCCAAGGATTATGTATTTGGATTCAGTCTCGATGAGCTTTGCCTTACATATGAAGAATTTTCTTCTTTGCTGGATTAAAAGAGGAAGGGGAAAGAGGAGGAGCCCGCAAAGGGAATTCCATTCCCTTCTTGGTTGGTTCTGGTGTTCTAGAGGGGACTAGAGGGGAAAGGTCACGAGAAGGAGCCGAACCCCCGGCCTAACGAGGACAGAGAGGTGTTAGGGCTAAAAGACTTAGCCCATGTTAATACGGTACACTCAACTCTTGTTCTTTATCACACATGATTTGACTTCTTTATTAACCCTATGATCTCCCTTTACAGGTTGCGAGCGAGCTACTGAGGGACGCATACTAGATTATTCATCATCTGAAGGATATGGTGTCTACTCTCTGTGACATGGTGGAGATGTACAGGCCATTGAAGAGAGACTATGGAAGTGCCTACACTTACCCCTTTGATGCCACCATTGGAAGGTGGATCAAGCGCGAGGCAATGCGAGAGCATGCTGTTTCCACTCTTCAGACCCTTTAGAGGGAACTTTGGTAATACAAACACATAGGGGGGTTAAAGAAAAAGATGAGGGCGACGAGTCGGGTCATCCTCGGGTCTGTTTGCAAAATGAAGGGGCCATTAAAAAAGAAGGAGGTCACGAGCGTAACCAAGGAAAAAGTCCCAGCCTTCTCATAATCAATAAATTTGCCCCTCACTAATCAATTCGAGTCGCCAGCGTGCAATACAATACCTAAGGGAAGCCTAGTAGGACGACCGAGCCCTCCTATTGGAATTATCCCCTGATCCTGAGAATGAAGACTACCAGGAAGGGAGGATGAAAAGGCCTCAGGATCTAAAAGCCTGAAGAAGCCCGAAAGAAGTGATTTTAAGGTTTGGCCCTGTTATTAGATCTTAGCCTACGGATAGAATTAAGAGTTCATTTGGAACTCCTTGAACAATGTTAAGAACTCTTTTTCTCTAGTAAAGATAATGATTTATTATCTCTTAGTGAAAATTCTTATGTACAATGCTCTATTTTGATGTATATGCATACACACTTGAAAAGAAAAAAAGAAAGGTGTATGGGTTAAAAAAAATTGGAGTTGGATTGTGCTGAGATTAGTTACAGGTTTTGTCCTACAAATAGGCAAACTCTACCAAAATTCCTTTAATTGTTCCGTTAGTCAGTGAGAATACTTGAAATTATTTATTTAAGGCACAAAACCGGTCTTTTGGTTAGAAAGAAATTTAATTATTTTTAATGGTAAAACCAAGCAGTTAGTCAGAAGGATTGATATTTATAAACAGAAATAGCACAAGGAAAGCCGACCGCTTTATCAGATAATTTTGTTAAAAACTTAAAATTTTAATCCTATCTCTATACAACTTATTGTTTTCTCCCTGTATGTATTTGAGATACACCTTTCATAGGAGGCCAATGACTCCAATTCTCATAAGTGAACCCTAATGGATTTTGTAGATAATCGGCAAAATTTTGAGATTCAATTCTTATCTTTCGCTGATTCTTTCAATAAGGTAGAACTCATTCACTTGGATGGACATTTTGTTCTAAAGGGGTCATGAATCTACGTACGATTATCCTGCATGAAGATATTCTAGGGGCTGAAGGGGTCATGAATCTACGTACGGCTATCATGCATGAAGATATTCTCTGGGCAGCCTGCAAATTTTGGGATCCCAAGGATTATGTATTTGGATTCAGTCTCGATGAGCTTTGCCTTACATATGAAGAATTTTCTTCTTTGCTGGATTAAAAGAGGAAGGGGAAAGAGGAGGAGCCCGCAGAGGGAATTCCATTCCCTTCTTGGTTGGTTCTGGTGTTCTAGAGGGGACTAGATGGGAAAGGTCACGAGACGGAGCCGATCCCCGGGCCCAACGAGGAGAGAGAGGTGTTAGTGCTAAAAGACTTAGCCCATGTTAATACGGTACACTCAACTCTTGTTCTTTATCACACATGATTTGACTTCTTTATTAACCCTATGATCTCCCTTTACAGGTTGCGAGCGCGCTACTGAGGGACGCATACCAGAGTATTCATCATCTGAAGGATATGGTGTCTACTCTTCGTGACTTGGTGGAGGTGTACTAGCCGTTGAAGAGAGACTATGGAAGTGCCTACACCTACCCCTTTGATGCCACCATTGGAAGGTGGATCAAGCGCGAGGCAATGCGAGAGCATGTTGTTTCCACTCTTCAGACGTTTATAGAGGGAACTTTGGTAGTACAAACACATAGGGGGTTACGGAAAAAGATGAGGGCGACGAGTCGGGTCATCCTCGAGCCTGTTTGCAGAACGAAGGGGGCCATTAAAAAAGAAGGAGGTCACGAGCGTAACCAAGGAAAAAGTCCCAGCCCTCTCATAATCAATAAATTTGCCCCTCGCTAATCAATTCGAGTCGCCAGCGTGCAATACAATACCTATGGGAAGCCTAGTGGGACGACCGAGCCCTCCTATTGGAATTATCCCCTGATCCTGAGAATGAAGACTACCAGGAAGGGAGGATGAAAAGGCCTCAGGATCTAAAAGCCTGAAGAAGCCCGAATGAAGTGATTTTAAGGTTTGGCCCTGTTGTTAGATCTTAACCTACGGATAGAATTAAGAATTCATTTGGAACTCCTTGAACAATGTTAAGAACTCTTTTTCTCTAGTAAAGATAATGATTTATTATCTCTTAGTGAAAATTCTTATGTACAATGCTCTATTTTGATGTATATGCAAACACACTTGAAAAGAAAAAAAAAAGGTGTATGGGTAAAAAAAAAAATTGGATTGGATTGTGCTGAGAACAGTTACAGGTTTTGTCCTACAAATAGGCAAACTCTACCAAAATTCCTTTAATTGTTCCATTAGTCAGTGAGAATACTTGAAATTATTTATTTAAGGCACAAAACCGGTCTTTTGGTTAGAAAGAAATTTAATTATTTTTAATGGTAAAACCAAGCAGTTAGTCAGAAGGATTGATATTTATAAACGGAAATAACACAAGGAAAGCCGACCGGTTTATTAGATAATTTTTTTAAAAACTTAAATTTTCAATCCTATCTCTATACAACTTATTGTTTTCTCCATGTATGTATTCGAGATATACCCTTCATAGGAGGCCAATGACTCCAATTCTCATAGGTGAACCCTAATAGATTTTGTAGATAATCGGCCAAATTTTAAGATTCAATTCCTATCTTTCACTGATTCTTTCAATAAGGTAGAACTCATTCACTTGGATGGACATTTTGTTCTAAAGGGGTCATGAATCTACGTACGATTATCATGCATGAAGATAATCTACGGGCTGAAGGGGTCATGAATCTACGTACAACTATCTTGCATGAAGATATTCTCTGGGTAACCTGCAAATTTTGGGATCCCAAGGATTATGTATTTGGATTCAGTCTCGATGAGTTTTGCCTTACATATGAAGAATTTTCCTCTTTGCTGGATATCCCCACGGAATTACCCACCAACGTTCTCATTATGCAAGATGGATATCACCTGTCCCTTATAGGGTTGCCGGAGGTCAGTGCAGAATGGACTAAGTCTTTCATTCACAATAAGCACATTCTGCTCTCTCCTCTAATAGAATATTTTTCTGATAAGTTGACAATCATGCTAAGCAATATGTGAGCAGCCGGATAGCTGCTTTGGAACTATGTTTGAGTGCTAAGTACCTTACTACTATGGGCCTGGGAATTGCTGATGTAAGGTTGACAAACCTTATGCCTCAAATGTCTTTGCAAGGAAGAACCTTAGTTCTGATAGTCGTAGCAGAAACCATAAATGCTATTATTGAGGTGCATAGAGACCCTAGTACAACGTTCTGGGGGTAGCCCCTTGCTTTTTTACATGTGTCTTTTAAATCGCATGCGACTGATAGCTATACTAGTTATTAAAGTAAGGTATAATCCTCGCTCTTTCCAGTCTAGGCCTTGGATTAAGAATAGAAGACAATAGAAAAATTGTCTTTCAAGATCACATAGCTGAAAAAATAAAGCTATTTTCAGAAGAAAAAAAAAATAAAAATCAATGATGTAAAACTTCAAAGATTTATTGGGTTGTTAAATTATGCGAGGAAATTCATCCTGAATTTATCAAACCTAACGGAAGCCTTAAGTAAAAAGCTTAGAAAAGGAAAATGGATATGGGAAGATGAAGATACCCAAAATGTTCTGTGGATAAATAGTCAGGTTATAAATCTGCCAAAATTAAGCTTGCCTAAACAAGTAGACAAGTTAGTTCTAGAAACTGATGCTTCTGAAAATTGTTAGGATGCGGTATTAAAAGCAATACCCCATGATCAAGCTGAAGAATAACTATGTAGATATAGAAGTGGAACCTTTAAGGATGCAGAAACTCGGAATTGCATAAACGAAAAAGAGTTTTTAGCTATAAAATGTGGCATACAATCTTTTTACATATTTCTAGTTTCATAATACTTTCTTATCAGAACAGATAATAGGTGTTTTAAAGGTTTCCTAAAAAGAGACCTAAGAGTGTTAGTCAAACGAGACTTCATTAATGGAAACAATGGTTCAACTATTATACTTTTAATGTAAAATACATCTCATTAACCAAAAATGCACTTGCAGATAGATAGCCTAACCAAGGAATTATGCTTTATGATGCAGGGAGTTGTTGTTACCCCAAAAAGACTAGTCAAAAAGCTTTAAAAGAAAGGTATGAAGCATGAGATCTTTAAGTTGGTCTAATGGGAGAACCATCAGGCAAATTCGACTACTACATCATTTATCCTAAAAAGAAAGATGAAAATTCTTTATCGCTCACAAATCCTCCCCCAGTAGCGGAAGAGGATGGTTGGAAACACCAACCCGAAAGCCCTAAAACAGGATAATACAAAACTAAGCATTCAAATTAAATGCATAAATTTTGGAATAAAGAGAGTAAGGCTGAAACCTTGACAGCAATGTGCCCTAAACAAGTGGACAAGAAAATAAAAAATATATATTATCCTAACAACAAGGATCTAAAGAGAAAAGTGACAACTGATGAAGATGAAAAATCTTTAAAGCAAAATGCTACCAAAATACAAACCAATGATAATAAAACAAAAACATTTTATGATCCAGGGTTTTATGAAAATAGTAAAAAATTCTTTAGAAATGTCTGGCATTATCTGAAGGAAAATTACCGAAAAGAGTTACGAAGAACCCTCAGTCAATTAACATATTATGTTAAGCACTTAAAAGAAAGGCTTAATATAAACGATGAAGAATGATTGATAATCCTACAAGAAGAGGAAGAAATAATTCAATTGCTAGAAGAACTAGAATCATTTCTCCTAGCTGATATCACTACAAAAATAAAAGAACTAGCTAGGAAGGAGAATGAACACAAAGAGATCCTTTGCAAACTAGAAATGAAGGCATTCCTGAATTGGGATTATGGATGACCAAGCCTTACATTACCATCAGACAAGGTTAATCTTAAAGGGATTGAACATGGACTCGTAGACACATTCGAAATAAATCGAGATGATTATCAACTCATCAATAGTCTCCCAGCTACAGTTCGATATGCTCTTGGAGTTATGGGATTCAATCGACAGATTATCACAGTCCAAATATTGTCAACCCTGGCAGAAAGAAGCGAAACCAAATTCTACCAACCATACTAGATTTGGTTCATTTATTGATTTGCTAATAAAAAGCTAATGAGTTTTTACCAACCGCACAAGGATGAGCTATGGAACACTTATAATCTGGAGAAAGACAAGATTGAAAGAATCAATTGTGTCCATGCAACCATTAAAAACATGGCAGCCAATCCCATAGAAGCGTGTTTTTGTGATGGACAAAGGATAGTAATCCTGAAGTGGTGTAGAGCATCCATAGAGCCCTCCAACAGGGTCAAGATCAGGTAATCAAAATCTATGAATAGTTCAACAGCCAAGGAAAAGAAGAACATGATCTGCCTAGCCAAACTTTTGAGTTGTACAAAAAGATGCGGGACCACAGGATAAGCATGATTGAAATGGACATAATGGCCACCCAAAAATGATAAGGCCAAGTAGAGAAGAGAATAAAATTTTCCACCATAATAAAAGAAAAGGATTACCCTACAAAAAATAATAAAGGATTTTCACTGTTTGAAGAATCCTATGTGCCTGATCCTTTCATCTATAAAATGGGTCGAAGTAAGAGCTAGAAGGTAGAGGCAGTCTGAGAGAGTGTGAAGTGTGTAAGAGTGTGAAGTGTGCGAAGATTTAGAGTTTACAACAATAGAAGGAAACATTCTTTTTTATTGCTACTATATAATAGTACGACGTCTTTTACTGCATTTTTCAAACCAATATCCTGAAGCCTTTAGAGTGTTTGATAATAGCAATTAGCCAAATCTGATAAGCGTAAGGCAACGAGCTATGTTTCAACTTGGTGAAAAGCTTGGATATCGAAAAGTAACAAGAGAAGCATGGCGGGCGTATATTTAAGGACCAAGAGCAGCATCTCTATAAGTAGCATTATATTCTGAAATAATTCAATGTTTATTTGTATGTGACAAAGTATTAGGGTGCATAAAATTTTATTTTTCTAAGGTTTTGGGGTCAGGTTGCAAATATGTTAAAATGCTAGGGTTATCTAGCACTATTGAAGAAGGAGATTTAATTTGGACCGTCCATAAATCACGGATATACGACCAGATCGTGTTGGCAAGAAAACTAATTTGCGTGCGCGAGTAGTGGATCGTGTCCCTATGTACATACATATATACATATACAGCTATATATATATATATATGTGTGTGTGTGTGTACATAGATGTATGTATACATATACATATATACATACATGTATATTCAATGAAGATATGTTTGAAACTTCTGCATACAATACCCATTCTAATTTATGGGATGTCATCATCATAGAAGATAAAGAGGCCAATCGACCACCTATTAAGGTAGCGAATAATTACCTCAACAAGAATTGGGCAATTCTCCAACGAGCTTCTGGCAAATCCAGAGAATATTATAAAGAAATTCTTCGAGTAACAAAATATGCCGTATTTACACATAATTATGAGAAGGAGTCTCCATCATATCATAATTATGGAGAAAGTGCTCCTCCATACCAATTTTTGAAATTGGAAAATTTAAAATTTATACCAAAGAGACAATGGGGAATTGACCCTACAAGGACAACAAAGGACCTTCCTCTACATATCTCTCCATGATGCTTCAATTATTTTGATTACATTGATACTTGGAACAATGTTCTATTTTGTCAAAATCCCAGGCTTAAACACTCCTGGTTTCTTTTCTTCTCCCGAACTTTTGATGAAGTATTCCCAAACTGGGTTGGAGCTTAGTGGTTCCAATTTGGACCTAAAATTGAGGAATGGCCTCCACATTATAAGAGCATATGAATTATATGCATCAATGGTCAAGGGCGGACACCCCAGATTGCGATTTATCGCAAAATTTAATATTCCTTGGATCCTCTATTGGCAATATGCCATACAGAAGGGTAATGGAAACCTTGAATGTCCACCAAGATTGGTCAGACAAATTGGGTCAAAATGGTGGCCTAAGTTTAACTATGATCACTGCACAATCAATGCAGTAATACAAAAGTTTACAGCCTTAATGGCAATCAGAAACAGGCAACTCAGTCCAACCACTAGTACCAAGGCTCTCATGTCAGAAGCGGAATTTTCAAAAAGGAAAAATGAGATCTTGAAGAGACTTACTGAAGAAAAACCTTACTTAAGTAAGGTAAAATTATTTCAGGCAATTGTCATAGAACTCCTCAACATGGAGGAATACAATAATAATAATTCAAGTGAAGAAACTCAGAATTATTTAGACAAAGAATCTGACAAGATTATGCTAGACAATGAGTCTTGCAAGAGTGGTCCCCAGCAGAATTCGATCAGCAGGGATCTAAAATTAAAAAAAATTAAACAATTTCCCCCATTATAAATGGAAATCTAGTTTTTCAAGAAAAGACAATTATACAGGTGCTCCAATGCTTTACAAAAGCAAAAGTGGCAAATGCAAGATGTGCTGGAATGCTTTATAAAAGGAAGTGAAGAATGCTTTATGAAAAGCAAAAAGGTAGAAAATATGATGCTACTGGTCTATTCGACTCCACCACATATCTAGGACACGCGGCCGTCATCATCATTTAACTATGGTTACTTTTCCAAAAGCAACCACAGTTCCTGTTTCTACCATGGTTGTTATATGCCTATTTAATGGCTGTTTCTCTAGTCTTGTAGGCAGGCATTAGATAGTTTAAAAAATTTCCTAGTGTTTTCCCTTGTAAAAGCTCTCCCATCGTGTGCTTCTCTGTAATCAAGTGTGCCTTCATCTTCAAGTGTACTTTTTTCTTTCTATAAGTTTTATGTTTCAATAATAATATTTCTCTTTTCTCATAACTGTCTCTTGCTCCATCAGTTTAATTTTCAAGTTTATCTGTGCAATTTATTAATCTTCAGTTCAATAATCATTATCAATTCATCAATATTTAACCTGGGTCTATTCCTGGTATCAGAGCCATATTACGTGGCTTTGAGATTTAATTAGCTGTCCATTTGTCAATCTGAAGTGTGGGTCGACACCCAAGTCGCCTTTAAGATAGTTCTCGATCTTCTGCCATAAAGCGTTCTTGACCACTTTTAACTATTTGGTTGACAGTCGAGCACTTTATATTGATACAATGGCTGGATTAATTAAATCTCTATCCACTAATGTGTCGAAGAGCCAGACTACCTATAGGAAGAATGTTCATGAATTGAACATTGAAAATATTGAAAAGGATCTGAATAATTGGTCTATCCCAAAGGTTAATCCATCTTCCTTGTATGTCAAACTGTTTGAATTAAAACAAACTTACTCAATCAAAATTGTTGAACAAATTGTGGATATCTCAAAGGACAATCAGTCTTTTCAATTATTTTCTAAATTTACTTTGGAAAAAGCATAGAAGGAAATACTGTTATGTGCATATTGGACTTGTTCAAATTGGTATTACTTCTTTGACTAAAGAAGGACTTGATACTCATACATGGGCTGCTTTACGTGATGATTTCCATCTTAATTTTAATTATTCTCTGCTTGGCAGGGTAGAAATAAGCTTATGTATTGGCCCTACGTATTTCAATTGCTATCCCAATTTCTCAGTCTCATTGACAGATCTGTACATAATGGATGTGCTGACTTTAGCTATCAAGACATAACGGTACAATATGAGACCACAAGCTCAAAATTTGGTGCTCATATATCGCATCTATTACAAAGCTATGACAACTATTTGTCCAGCTTTTAAGCAAATAGTTGATCCAGGCAATTTAGTGATCTTATTTCAGTCTAATCCTGACAAAACTAATGTCATGTTACCTCGTCGAATCAAGTTCAATGAACTTACTCCTCTAAAAGATTGGGTGATTGAAAACAAAGCTTCTCATCGTCAAGTCAATCCTCAGACAACAAAATTTGATCATATTATTGAAACTCCTGAAGGAGATGTCAAAATCCATTTTTGCCAGTCAGAAACATCTTCTCAGAGTTATAAAATTCTTCATTCCAATAACTCTGAGCAACATGCAAGGCATTCCTGCTCATCAATTCCCAGTACTAGATTTCATTCCTATTAGTCTAGTGCATTTCATTCACATCCTCCTAGTGTGACTTTGTTCCTTCATACAAGGAACCAAAGATTATTTTTCAATGTATCTGAAACAATAATTCTTCAGTTCCAGAAACTCATCCTACTGAGACTGCCTCTTCTTCAAATCAAAATCAAAATACTTATGATCCTTCTCTGTATGATTTTGATTATGATGAACCCAATGTCCTTGTCATTGATGATTTTCAAATTGATTATGACAAAATTAATAAAGAATTTTATTCTTCTTACAATACTAGAAATCATGCCTGGTACCGTCTTAATTTTTCAAAGGAACAAAGGTCCCATTATAGGGAATTATTCTTCCAAACTCTGAAGGCTCATAAAACCTATTTTCCGTTCTTTGGATGGTTCCATTCTTAATATTTGAAAAATAATATTGAAATTTCTGAGTACATCAATTTTCAAAAACAAGTCAATACTTTTCAAAAGATAGCCCGTGAATAGTTAATATGGCCTTTACATACAAAACAAGAAAGTATCCATCCTCCTTTTAACAAATTTTCCATGAAGGGTGATATGAATTTCAACTTTTTAGCTGCTCATTTAAAACATATTGTAGATACAAGTACCTCCAATCACCTTAATCCTGTCACTACAAGTAAAATTCAGTCAATTACTGAGCAATCAAATTATTCAAATATCATTTTGAATACAATAGGTGAACAAACCATCAGAATTGACCGTTGAACAAACTGTGGATATCACAAAGGATAATCAGTCTTTTCAATTGTTTTCTAAATCTGCTTCGGAAAAGCATAAAAGGAAATATTGTTATGTGCATATTGGACTTGTTTAAATTGTTATATATATAGCATGCGTTTGTGCACTTATATTATTAATAGCATGATTTAGGCTTTATTTGGAGATTCTAGGGCTTCAAAGTCGTAGATCAGGGGTTGAGAAGTTGCTATAGCACCCTGTCAAGATGTTGAAGAATGAAGAATAGTTGGAAAATTAGGGTCTGGGGGTGGGGGCTTATATACCCTATTGTCCGCTAGGTAATGTAATGGATGGGTTTGGTTAGAAAAAAGCAAAGTATCCTCATCATCCGCTATAATATTTTGCAATTGGGCAATATTCCACTCAAGTTGGGGTGGTCGAGGGGTTTATTTATTAAAAAGCTCGCCTGCTACGTTATGTAGCGGACAAGGGGAATTCTAAAGAAATGGATTTGACCCCTCTATTTGTGATGAATGGATGACTTGATGCTTGTCTAAAGTTGCCAGTAATGGCAAGGGTTCAGCTCCTACATATACGCACATGCACACCTTAATTAGGGGTCAATCCCTATGTATAGTGGAGAAATCCTTATTTCTTTGACTGTCATCCGCCCGTCCACGTTGGGTAATGGACGACCCAGATGCTATTTTTTTTCAAAATATTTCCCTAGTACCACAAAAAGTGGCGGTTACCAACTTTTTCAAAATACTCCCTCTGTTTTCTCCCTCCCCTGTCTCTATCTTCCCTCTGCCCCGTCTCTATTTTCCCCTTTTCTTCATCACTACACCCTTAGTACCAGGTGCACCACAGAGCCTAGCACTATTCTGTGCCACCACCGACCCCTACCAAACCCATTGCTAACACCAAAGTACCCATCAAAAGCCATCACCGCCAATCTATTCGCACTGAGCAGCGATAAAATCAACCGCAAACCACCATAGCTTCAGCAAAGAATAACACCATGAACACTTCAAACCACCATTAAAATCATCGGGAACCACAAACCACCACTAAAATCGACCACTGTTAAAATATGCCGCCTTCACCGTCCACCACCATATACAGTACCACTGCCGCTGCCGTCCACATCTATTGCCACTATCGTCCATGAGCTCCCTCCGACACTGCAGCACCATACTAAAACCACCCAACCATCACTTCTAACACTGAACACAACCACCAAACATCGACCACTTCATGACCCTAAAGTCGCCAACATAACCATCCACCAAGGCCAAAGCACACCACAATGTATTTATACAACTTAGTTAACAAATTCTTATCTTTTAAAACTGAAATCAGAAATTAAAATTGCTCAATAAGATCTAAAACTTTTAGATTGCTCATCATTGAACATATGATGGTTGTGAGGACGAGGGTAGATGGAGTTTGGTCGTAATTGTTGGTCATAGGTATGTTTTGTTTGGCTATAGTGCGGTGGTGTTATGCTCGGGGCAGTGGTTGTTGGTCGTTGGTCGTGGGTACACTGGTGATAGGCTATGATGACTGTGATGGTTGCTAATAGATGGTGGTGGTTAACTGCCAGAGTGGAGGTTGGCTGGATAGAGAGAAGGCAGAAAAAAGAGAAGGATAGAGAAGAGAGAACATAGTGTAGATGGGAATAATTAGAAAATAGGCTAACTACCACTCTTGGGTGTGGTTGAGTGTGAGGGGTCCACAAAATGGATCACATATGTCCACGTGGTGACGTGGACGACCAAATGAAAGTTGGAGAAATAAGAATTTCTTCACCGATATGTGTGTGTGTGTACATATATATATATATATATATATATATATATATATATATATATATGTAAAAAACATGTATATACACACACACATATGGTTAATTACAGCCATGTCCCTGAGGTTAGGGTGGAATTACATGTATGTCCATTAGTTTAGACAAATTACACTTATGTCTGTTGACCAAACAGAATTTGAAAATACATAACTGTTTTGATGAAAAGACTTAATTGCCTCTAAATAAAAATAAAGTTATTGTTTTGCCCATCGTCTTCCTCTTCATAACCTTCCACTGAAGCACCGCTGGCATTGTAACGCCCCTGGAATCCGGGGCTCCGCCGCCCTGAACTCCCGAGTCATTAACTTACCGGATCACATCAAACCTGTCAAATCCTATTCACTAACACATACTTCCAAAACAGTGAATCCGATATAAACTCAAACTCTTCACATTCAATATTACAAAACTACTCAAACTGGAACTATTAAGATCTAGGTTCGTTACAAACTCAAGTTCTTATAGAACGAGTTGACAAAACTGACCCATGCAGGGGTCTTCCTACACAGTAGTGATGGGCTCATCAAGATCTCACACAGACTCTAACCCATTCCCGAACATGCTACATTTGATCATCACCTACAGAAGGGAGCCAAACGAAGGGTGAGCTTTGAGAGCCCAGTAAAGTTGTACAAGGACTACAAAAGAGATTATAACACGACTCTGAAAAATCCAACCGACAATGATTTTCAAAACACTTCGAACGATCAAAGCTCAATGATTACCCAAAATGATCAAAATTCATCAGAAATAGATGCCAAAATAAATATTAACAATCAGAACAAAATCCAAAACGATCAATAGAAGATCCTTTTCAAGTCAGCATTTTCAAGTACCATGAAAATTTTCCTTGCTCAAGGATTTCAATCCTAGCAGAAATTCATTTTGAAAATACAGCAAGATTTCCCGAGGGATTTTAACCCAAGCAGAAATCAAATAAGATAATACGATAAAGGCTTGTCAAGGGATTTCAACCAAAGTACAAATCCTTCTAGGTAAGTACAATGAATGTTTGTCAAGGGCTTTCAACCCAAGTACAAATCATTCTAGCTAAAAAATTCAAAAATCAATGTTGATCCTGGGCGATTGCAGTGCCATTATGGCAAGCTTATATAGTGTACACATGCATGATGTACTAAAATAATTACTAGTCCACTTGGGTACTAGCTTGCGTTTCTTGCAGGATTCAACCAGCCTTATACCGCCTCCCCACTAAACAGGTATCCAGGTCAACACAGAAATTAACAATATCAATGAGCATTAATATAAGCTCATATCCCCGAAATCAATTCGGGTTCTCATAACAATAATCATATTAACATAAGTCAGCATTCGGGATTTTCAGAAGAAATTGGAGTTTTAGAAGAAAAATCACAGATAAATAACAAAAACGACTGCGAATAATTATCGAATATAATCACAAAAAGTTGGAAGAATGGATATAGACAATTATCAAATTTGCACAGCCCGCAATAACATGCGAGCATCACAAGATTTCCAATTAATCGATTCAGGTTCAACATTAGGGTTTTCTGGGCAAGAACATGTTAATATCAATACATAACTCAGAGTTTGGCATTAGCCGTAAATATATCAAAGGAGTACTTACGAGTACAAGTAATCAAATAAGGGTTCGGACAAAAGTCCTTACCCAAGGTTCAGATAGAATCCCTTACCTGGATCCGCAGCTAAATTATCCTAACCGGAAGTCTTTAGCTTTAACCTAAACGGAATAATCGAACCATTAGAATACAGCCTACAGAACAAAAGTATAACATAATATAAACTCACACACGCTCCTAAAATGAACCTCCCTTCACCGAGTATGTAAAATTACTGAAACGCCCCCAGGGTGTAAAATTACCAAAATACCCCTCTCGGACTTAATTTACCCAAATGGTCTTCCCATAAGTAGAATCACTGAAATAAGCTTTCCATATGTAAATTTATGCAAAAATACCTTTCTTAGGTCAATTTACCAAAATACCCCTTCGGGATGGCAAATTACTAAAACACCCCGTTACACTTTATTTCTCAAAAATGACTTTTTCATAAGCAAAGTCACTAAAATAATCTTACTGTATGTAAATTTACTTCAAAATACCTCTTATAGGTAAAATTACCAAAATACCCCTTCAGGGTGGTAAATTACCAAAACACCCTCGATGGTTTCCTGCACCGGAAAAATCTCAAAAATATCTTAAACAACTATTTTAAACATCTTGATGTTAACTTGGTTTGATATGCTAAATAAATTGATAAAGTTCTTTAATCGGTACCCCCAATTTAGCATTCTTCGCGGACTTCGAAAATTCTCAAAACATTTCAGAGAGTAGTTCTCATAAAAACATTAGGGGTTACAGTTTTGTACTTTGTCTAATTTTGTCTTTAACTATTTATAAAAAAAATAGGATTAAAAACTGCCTAGTTGATTTTTATCTTTAGTGACCATTACACTCACTATTCAAATTAAAGCACACACTATTGCACCTTTTACACACACATCATCTTCCTTGTTTGAACACACACACAACTCACTGATGGTCTTCAAAATTCACTGAAACCCACGGCTACCCTTCCAAGTGCTCCCAAAACCTCTACCCGAATGAATTTACACCTAAATACTCACATTAACATTCAATTAACCACACCCTCATACACCCCATCACTCACTCGAAACACATATGAACACACACACTGAAGCACACTCAGAACCCACACACTGCACATACACTCACGCACACACCCACACTGTAAACACAATTATACTCACATGTAAGGCACATATACGCGCACATAACTACAGATTCATCGTCCACAAATTCACGCAAAATCATGCTGCTCGCATGAATATATACATATACATATTATCAACCCACATACACTATCAACTACCTCCACGACATACACTTCCACACTTTGCTACCTAAGATCACACACCACACTTTCTGATCACACATCAATAGAGCAACTATAGCTGCCAGACTTATAAAAATTATGTTTGCTAAAGAGGTTTAATTAACATGGATGATGGTTAATTTTCTTAAATGTAAAACCTTTTTCCTAGAAGTAACACCAAAAACCAAAGTATGAAAGTAAATGACATGAATTCTATTATGTGCAATTTAGGAATTCATAATTGCTAGTTCCCTATGAAACAGATTACGAGTAGTTTGACTCGTATAAACTGATGTGGAGTATGGTTCTCACATAGCACAATGAACATGGAATTTTATTTTAAGATACGTATTGGAAGCCGTCGTTTATAACCACGCTTTCAAGGCAGTTTCATTTTGGAATAAAATCCCAACACTCTAAGTTAAGAAGATAGACCTCGAAGCCTTGAATATGACCTTTTCCTCATACCTCCAAGTGAGCTCAGTGGAGCCGCATTATGTGCGTACAATGGCGAGAATGAAGCCTTTTTGTAGGTCTAGTCGTTGAGAGTTTGACAATTTTGAAACTTACTTCCTATGCAAAAATTTGAAGAAATATGCGAAAGAGGTAAAAGTTGCTACTCATGAATGGCTGGTGCAACTTTGGCCAGCAATTGCATTAAAAGCGTAAGTCATTTGATGTTTCTGCTTATCATTATTAACAGGTAGTGACCTTGGGCCACTGCATCATAGTTATATGGGTTGGTTACTTAAGTCAAATAAGCAAGCAGAGAATGCTTGGGAACAAACTTGGATGGGCTATAGAGGTTGCCTAGTTGTTGAAACATACTGAGACCTTGCAGAACCTTCAAAATCAACGAGTTTAGTGGATTGTGGTTTTAGGCTTTACATTATCTGGACTATGTTTAGTAGTCTTGTCGCGCTTCACTTGATTATTTCATATATTTACGCTATATAGATCAGTAATTGATCAATGCTTTTAGTAGCTATATTGTAGCTTTTCTGTAGATCGATAGTTGATCAATGCTTGTTATTAACTAATTTGTAGCTTATAACATCATGAACACAGTCGTTCCATTATTTTTAGTTATTTTGTTCCTTTTTTTTTTGGTGGCTGAAATTTTGTTGATATTCAGTATCTTTCCCAAGATAATGAGCCTTGGTGATTGAAATTTTGTGCATTTGAGAATTGTGATTAGTAATGGATGATTTTAGGTTTTTTAATTGTGCATTGAGTATTTGAGAATTAAAATTGTTGATAGAGGATGAGACCCAATTGGATTGAAATATCGGATACGTGCATTTTGAACAATTTTTTTCCCATTTGAGTATTGATTATTTGATTGTTAATTTTAGGTTGTTAATTATGCATTGAGCATTTGAAATTTGAGATTGTGGATGGAGGATGGGACCCAATTGGATTGAGATATCGGATATGTGATTTAGTTGAATAGTGGGTTGAAATTAGGTTAATTAGGTTACTGCGATAATGAAAAATGACATGGTAGGTTGAAATTAGGTTAATTAGGTTAATAAGGTTCAAGAACAAAGGGTGTGACAAGGAAGGACCCAAATTGGCATACTGTTATCAAGACCAAAAGAGGCTTTGTTGATGACAATGTGTTTGTTGAGATGTACCAAGAGGATGATGCTCCCATAGTGATACTGCTTCAGGAGAATAACGATCTTGATGATGAGCCTCTTTGCGATTTAGGCCATGCTGGAGAAGAATTCGATGTTGAAGCCCTTTGTGATGATGATGACGACGACGATTCCGAGGAAGACGTTGATGACAAAGAAGAAGACAATGAAGATGAAGGGGACGAATATGACGAGGAGGAGGAAAACGTTCCGTTGTCTATTAGTAATAATGATTGACTGTGTAGAGCAAGAAGATTCTTGTCAATGTACTTTTACACATGCCCTGTTTATTATTTAAATTGAATTGATTATTAATTGATGGTGGTTGACTATTTATTAAATCGGGTTGTCTTTTATACTCGGTCGTGCCACATTGTTAGCGTACTAACTTTTGCACTTAAGTTGTTTACTATTCGGGCGAACTCATTGTTATTAATTTACTTTTGCGCTTAAGTTGTTTATTATTCAAGCGAACTAATTACACTCAATTAACTTTTGCACTTCCCACTTTTTGTAGATATGTCGAGATCTAGTGCACCCCGAGGTCGTGGAGATGGCCATCGCGGAGCTACTTCGGCACGGTCAGCCCCCCTCCCTAGGATTGGTGACACGACTACTGCTGAGCAGTTGTCATCGTCATCAGTAGCTTCAGACCATGGTGAGACGATATTAGTTTCGTGTCAAATTGAAAGATATTAGTTGTAATATATATATAAATATAATGTCTTCATTTTTCATCATCTACAGTGTCTAGTTCATCTGTACCATGAGGTATCACTCGCGGGATATCTCTTCCAGCCACCCTGGAGCAGATGATTTCTGCTCATGTCCGATATAATTAGCATGTTTTTAATTTTCAAAGCTCAATTCTAACGTAATACACACTTATATTGGGATTGATGTATCTCTCTTTGTGATTTCTTGTAATTAGCTTTGTTGAGGATTGTGTTAGGACCAAGATCGGTCCTATTATCAAGGCTCACCTCCCATAGCCTTATGCGATGTGGGGGTCCTAGATGGAATCAGACAAGGAACTTGTCTGGGGGAAGTTCTTGGTAAGCAGCGCAGTATTTTTATGTGCTTTACTTTTGCGGTTTTAGAAGTACATTATTGCTGAATTTTTCTTGCTAACCGTGTTTTTCAATTGTGTTGAATTATGTTCAGGACTATTTCAAATTTGAGTCGAATGGAGACCGAGAACTTGGGAGGCAGGCCTGGGAGTGACATTGTGCGGAGAACTAGAAGAAATGGATGCTCCATGCGAGGAGGTGGGCTCTAGCTTGGGTAGGTACGATAAATATATCTATGACCAGGGACCACAACCCTGAGTACTTTTCTAGAACCACATGGGGATAGCTGGTGTCACATTAGAGTACATCAGATTGGGCGAAGCTGAGTGAGAGAGGTAGGGAGATTACTCACAGTGAGAAAAAGATGAAGCATAGTGCTGATTCCCGTCTATTTGCCGTGCATGAGCTGAGGTTGATAGAAGAGGACCCTGAGAGAAGGCCCCCTACGAGGCTCCGCCAGTTTGAGCGCACACACCAAAACAGTGATGGGAATGGGGTGTCTGAGAGCTCAGAGCAGTTTGCGGTGAGCACACAACTCTTGTATTACTTTTGGATTCTTATTGCATTCTTCGCGGTTGTAGCCAGTAGCATTTCTCTAACATCTTCATTGTTTTCTTATACATAATTTATATAAAGAAAGAGCTCAGGCCAACTCCCAGGCAGACGTTAGCCAGACATTAGACAAGGTCTCGTTGTGGTCAGACGCTACTGGGGGTCCTAGGAGGGACCGTATACTTGGCCACCCTCGTCAGTCCACACGATTGTTGCTACTCGGCAGACCTCAGCCATCAAGCGAAACCAGTTGTAGCGGTCCTCGGGCAGATGCGACGGATGCTTCTGAGGATGCGGGCTTCAACACAAAGTTTAATGCTCCCTTCAGATGATGATCTAAGGCGGTTTTCTTTTGCCCGGGCCCAGACTTCAAGTAATACAAATTTTCTTAAGTAGTTATGTATTTTGGTCATTCTATATGGGATCTTGATTTGATTTATGATATTGAATCATTTGTATGGTTTCGTGCAGGGCGATACTGATCCTAGTGCCGGTGACCCCCAGGGCGATGAGGAGGTTGTTGGATTGAACGTGCCTTCTTTATCGAGGAATGAAGAAGATGATGACGGGGTTGGTCGGTCTGCCGACTAGTGATCTAGATGGGGGTTTGGTTTATGTATTGACTGTTTTCATTGTTTTGAATATATCATCGGTACTTAACTACATGAATTTTATTGATTTTAATGCATATGTTAATGTTTATCTACACTTTGATGAATGCGACAAGTTGTTTGAATGAATGCGGGACAGGGGGTTGAAATGGTTTTGAATGAATGCGTTGAAAGCTTTCAACGCATTCATTCAAAACCATTTCAACTTAGGTTAAGTCAGTTTAGATTGGTATTGGATTGGATGTGAATTACTTTTGAATTGATATTAGTTTTGCGATAGGGTATTTGACCTGAATCTTTTTTTTTTGGAAAATCAGGTTTAGCTACCGCACATCGCGGTTGCCAAATGAAATAGAAGCTGTGGCTAAATTTAATATTTCAAAAACAAATTAAAAAATAATTAAAATAATATTTAAAAATAATTAGCGACCGCCAATGGCGGTCACTAATTCAGTTGCAAAATATAATAATATTTAATTAAAAATCAAAATTTTAAATTCAAAAAAATATTTAGCGACTGTCCGAGGGGGTCGCTAAAATTTAGCGACCTGGCCTATAGTGACCACTCTCCTGCGGTCGCTAAAACCCTTTAGCGATCACTTTTATACCTTTAGCGACCACAACCTGCGGTCGCTAAAGCCCCTGCTTCTTGTAATGAGAAGAGTTGAAATATTTTGTAATTAAAAGATTTAGAGAGAGAGAGAGAATTAGAAATTAGGATCTTATTTTGCAAAATGAGGTTTTAAATTTTTAGAAATTATGATTGTAAATTTGAATTTAAAAAATGAGATTTTAAATCTTTACAAAATACCATTTGTATATCGTATAGGTTAGTATTGTCAATTTAAAAATAAGTGTTGATGACATAAGTAAAAAGTCACACATTTCTAATGGATTAATGATGGATGGACATGGATGGCACGTTTTTAAAATTATTTGTCATGGTATGTTACATTTTAAAACTTAGTAATTTTACCTTAATCTCAATGGCATGATTGTAATTAACCCATATATATATATAGACACACACACACACACATACATGTGTATGTATATATGTATATGTATATATACATGTGTGTGTGTGTGTATACCATATACATCTATAATTAAGGTGCTAAAAAATTCATTTGTCACAAAAGAAGCCAATTCAAATTTAGAAAGAAGATATTGTGATGGGTGACATATTTTTATTTGTTTGTTAATTAAGCACCTTAATTAATTATATGCTTTCCATAAGCATCTCTTTGTCATCGTGCTCCTAAGCTATTTGTTTGGATGTTATTTTTATTTGTTTGTTAATTTAATGTAATACTTTTAAGTTTTGAATTTCTGATTTCTGGTGAACGTCCAAAGATAAACGCTTGAAAGTCGGACATTTGGAACTCTCAGAAAGATTCAAATTTTAGTCTACGAAATCACTACATCCATAATTGCATATTATATATCACCTTAATTATCTTTCAACTCCTTCATGACTCAAAATTCAATACAGAGGTCTCAAAATTAACCACTTTTTACCTTCTATTATGTTGAATAACATTTGTTTGTTTTTCATGTAAGCACATAATTTGTGCGTGTAAAATCATTGGTTATTGCTATTCCTTTTGTTCAACTTTGCTTTAGTGGCATTTTGGTAGAGGTGTCAAAGGGCTAGGCTTGGGTCGGCCCAGCCAGGGCCAGAAAAAGGGTCTGGCCAAACAGGGCTTTGGGCCTAAGAAATCGGGCCGGGCTAAGGCCCAAAGTTGGGAAATCCAAGCCCTCCCCAAGCCCTAGGCCCTAATTTTAGGGCCGGGCCTGGGCCCTTTTTTTATATTCTTATTTTGTGTTGCAAAAATATTAACACATGAAATAAATTTTTTGATAGACTTGGGACTAGTTGCTTGTAATTTTGAGAAAACAAGAATGATTAGCAGTTCATTAGTTAAGTATTTACATCTAATCCATCTGCTCCCACTTTCTCTTATCAAACATTTTTGCATTTTCTCTTGACAATTTCACGTAATTTCGTACCACTGCTTTTTGTTATCTAAACTCAATAATGGATACCTATAGGGCTATAATTTTTTTTTTAAGTGATATTTCTAAAAACTTCACTCAAACACACCTCTAACTTTGCATTTTATGTAGTATTAGGTACCTCATTAGAAGTATGGATTATTAGACCACTTTTACTACAAACTTTTCCGTACTTTTTGGAGTTATATTCCCCATTTCTATTGCCTAAATTGTGTTGTTTCTAGTTCCTACACAAACAAAGATATATTTTCTCTTCATAATTCCATGAAACTAGTACATAAGAGGATTGTAAGTAAATTTTGATAAAGAAGTAGGAACCATCATCATGAGCTGAAAAGAAATGTGCATGTCCAAAAAGTTAAATAAAAAGAAAAAAATATGAGGTAGAGAGAGAGAGAGTGTGAGGCATGAGAAAGAAGGAGAGAGAGAGAGAAAAAAAAGTGACACAAAATAGTTTAGGGCTAGAGGCCCAAAAAGAGGGCTAGAAACCGGGTCGGGACCGGGACTGACCCAAGCCTTTTTAGGGCCTGGCCGGACTTTTTTGAAAATTTTCATGGCCTGGCCCTAGCCCTTGGCCCTATGGACCAGGGCCGCACTATTCAACATTTAGGGCCAGGCCGGGCTGTTTTCGGGCCGGTCCCTTTGACATCTCTATTTTTGGTACCTTGTTGGGCTATTCGAGCCTACCCTATTCGTTTTATCTTGTCCCTTGCTATAGACGAAAGAGGTAACTAAAGGCTTTAGCAGCTTTGGATTTTTGGAAGCTTTTCTTATTTAATTGAACCATTTATCTTTAATTTGGGAACTTTACCTGGACATGGATGATTTTAGATGGGTAGGGTTTGTGTAAGTTATTTTAGCAAATGTGTTTAATGCTTTTTGTAAAAGATTCTTAAGAGAATGGATTCTCTTAGATTATGGTTTGATGAAAATATTGTGTTACTAATGAGTTTAGATGCTCTGTTTATACTTGATGTAGAAATATTGTGGTATACTATCTCAATATAGGACTTTGATTTCTGTCACGACTTTCTAATTTTAAAAGCTTGATAAGAGCCATTCAGGATTAAAATCACACATGCTATCACTGACACGTGAGACAAGGTCTACAAAAAAAAATCGTTATCTCTAGCTCATTCCACTAGATGAGCTAGCCCATGTTCAGGTTCACGAGGGTAAGTCAATAACAAATGTTACACACTCGACATGGCTTACCATAATACATGTTTACTTCTATCCGATGAAAGACACCAAGGAGCTACGAAAATGATGTTTACATCAGGTTTACACCCACGACTCACACGGACATGTGTAATATCCTAAATCGTAGTCCATGAGTGTCACTCATGAGTCCCATAAAGTCATGTGACAGTAGTGATAAACAGACAACTATTGTAACAACGATCAGACATAGTTCATCGTGAGTGACTAACTGCAACCAAAAGATGCTGAAGTTACCAAAGCATTTAACATGACAAGGGCCAAGAGTATATGGCACAAATTTAGCTCCTAAATATGTTGGAAACGATACCTTCAACGTAAATATCTGCTACAGACTAACAAATTCGACAAAGAGATTCTCGATTTCGAAAGTGAAAGAATGACAGAGTCAAAAGTAAAGAGTTGCTACTAACGTAAACGACGATGGATGGGCGGTACAACATGGCCACATTTTATTGCCCAAGCCCAAAGAGTTGCAATAATTACGACTTTACCAACTTGGATTCTGAAAAGGGACAAAGTGGCAGTTAAATGAATAGAACAGTACTGCCACAAAATTACGTAAATGAATATCACACGAGAATTTGGTATGAAAAGTCCAAAGTAGAGAAAGATGTTGACATGATTAGAGAAGGAAAGCTACTCTAATGGGACAGTAGTGACAAATGTACGAGCAGGTTCAAATGCTTATGGATAGTATTAAGAGTAGAACTTTAAAATTTTGGCTAAGTAGGGACTTACACAGAAGATTGAAAAGAAGAAACAAAGAACGTAAGTTGTGTCAAGCGACTATGGCAGTCGCAAAAGGACCGTCAAATACAGAAATAAAATGACAATAAACAGTTATAGCAATTCCATTGCAAGATTATAATGAAAAATATGACAATGAAATTGATCATACTGTAATATGAACAAACTTTGATTATAGTTGATTTTGATGTTGTACATGTTCAATATACAAATGAGGCGACAGGTTCGGTGCAAATTATGCTACTCATAAAAGATCAAAACGAATATGATAGGATTTGGATTAAAGGGGATTAAAAGGGACATAGTACATGTAACTCTGACGAATCAAAATTTAACAAGCCCAATAAAATTTAAATTTGAACTATTTTTTTAAATTCATAATTTTGAAAGAAAATTCCATTTAAGTTCCCTAGACAACTTGTCAAGTGCCCTAATAAATAAATCAGTATGTTGGGGGTTCTTATGATCCTATACCACATCTAAAAAATTCTTGAATTCCCTAAATCAAAAGTACAAATTAGTGACGAATGATAAGTTCTTGCGGTAAGTTTAATAGGATTACACATGATGCTCACGCGGCTTTCGCCTGTCCCTTCCATAGGCTATCTCGCAAGCTACCCAATTATATAATGCCTCCGAGCCAATTAACCAACTTTTCTTTGGGGATGAGTCCATCTTGTTCTTCCATCATAATCCTCTATGTTACAAACTCCTCAAGATTTTTTTGGGCGCTTTTTTATAGGGCTGGGGACCAAATTAATTTTGAATAGTCCTCATTTGTGGCAAGTTATAATTGTCACCTTGACCTACTCAGGTAATTTTTCTTTACTTTAGGAATTTCAAACACTCCATTATTTTGACCCTACATGGGTAAGTCTCTCAATTTAGTCATTCACCGCAATTGATTTTTTGTTCATTAGTATCGTGTATGCTATAGATGGTTGGGCTTACTCCTTAACAAAGCGGGGCGGGCCATTATAGTTCGATGGTTCTATTTTCCCAACTAAAATTTTCACTTGCTGGTTTTCCTTTTCCTGATTCGTGTTTGTAAGAAAATTGACTCTATGCTCCAAATCTTCTAGTAAAAAGGCCACCATACTACTAAGTTTTTGTTTGCAGGGTGAATAACGATCGTTCCACTTTGTAAGAAAATCAAGCCAAGATCGTAAGTGGACTAGGTTTTGTTCAACCGCTCTTTAATTTGGCTCTCCTAGCCAAGACAACTTGGCGTTTCATTAGGGAACCTGATCGACTGTTGATAGCTCAATTCCTTGCAAAGTATGGTATGTAACTATTTGTTATATGTATATGTTCCTTCGCTTCATTGTGGGGATTGAGGGGGGTATCTGAATTGGTTGCAACACACTCCTTTAGGTCGATGCCAGACGGGTAACATCCAATCAATTTGGTTGCTCAGCTTATTGACAATTCTTATTTGAATACTTCTAAATCAATTATTCTTATCTTTAGAACGGATCAATCTCACTATTCTTCACCTGCATATTTCTTCCATAGGGTTTCTCAATAAGCTCCGCTGGGATCCAAAGAATAACGGCTCTTTCACGGTAAATTCTGCATATTATCTACTCCATCAATGAAAGATATCTCAAATCAAAAGCCATCAACTGATTTATCCCCCACAAGATTCCACTCATTCTCCAATTTGGAACAACTTATGGTAACTTGAGTCTTTAATTTCTCTAAGTACCATACAGATTGCAAACATTTACTTGGTAACTTCTTGTGGACTAACTTCCACTTAGAAGGTCTTGTCCTCCAAAATTCTATTGCAAGTATTTCTCCCAACAAGATCTTGAAGCAGCATAACACCTCTATCTTGCATGTCTAGCATCGGGAATAGTTTAGCTCACAAGTTCATTGGATATACTACCATTTAAGAAGTGTCTGATAGTACGCTCCTAAAAAAAAATCCAAATTTCCTTTTAACTCAAGCACTTTCATCGTTACCCTTCCACACTAAACACTAACCCTTTCGGATCAGGGAAGTTTACAACCCCAGTGTCTTTGTTGTACACCTAGCACCATTCACATTCATTTTGGAGCTATTTGGAACAAATATAGCAAAGTGGTTGGCATCAATTTTTGTTGCCTGAAATCAGAGAACGGGTTACTTAATAAGAAATTATTTTGCTTTTAATGATATCTCCTCACAGGCATTATCGATTCTCAACACGTGTAGTGGGGCAAAACCGCGTGGTATTTTTTGCGGGGTATTATATCCCGAGTCCTCATTCTTCTAGATGACAGGACTTGATGACCCTTACTCATTCATGATGTTTATTTTGTAGGGTTAATGACAAAATTGTTCCTTGAATTTCACATGTATTTGCACTTCGCTCCCCGTATTTTCAACTTTGACAATAGATAAAATTATTGTAAATTACTCTAAAATTGAACGTCTGTCCAAAATAATTGTTAAAATATTCATATGCGTGTCACGTGCCACATTTTTTACCGGTGAAGGATGAAATTGTAACTTTAATAAAAAAAAAAGTCCGCCATCTTCATCTTCATTCCGGAGGACCTCACGTGGAAGCACAAGACTCCCATCTTCATTCTCTCCACCAGCCAACCCGACAGGGAGCGCAGACTCCACACCAACCGATTCTCCACTTTGCACTTATTGAATCCAAAGTAGAACCCTAATTCGCCCTCCTCCCATCGATTAATCCCCACAAATACAACTCCGATGAAAATTGCAGCACAAAAGAGCTCTTCTCCACGACAGAAAAAGGGAAGATGGAGTCACAGGAAGAAGAAAATTGTAATCAACACATGCAGCTATTGATTTTTAAGCAAACTAAGTATGAGTTCAAACTACCAAAAGAGCTCCAAGTTCCTAAAATTGGCCACACATCGAAAGAAAATTGTTGTTTTAACTGGAACAAAAAATAGAGTTTCATGAGTATTGTTTTACTAGAATTGAAAAATAGGATACTGCCAATTTTTGCAGGCAAGATTTTATTGGGAACCTATTGTAGAAGAGGAAGAACCAATCTGTGAAGACCTAAGAGCCATCGCCATCTCCTCAAAAAGAACATCGGATTGTTGGTCCCAATAGGATTTCTCTGCAGGTTTTGGAACTTCATCTTCGAATCTGAACTTGTAGACCAATAAAGTTTCTGCAAAAACTTTCTTTACAGGACTAGGAGGAACAATGTTTTCCAGAAGGTTGGATCCCTTCTCCCAGATTGAATCAGTGGGTATGAATGTGCCTTCCACCAGTGGGTAAATTGCGTGGATGATTCTTTTTCTCTATCCTCGCCATCTTTTCCGCGACGGACCCAGAGGGAGAAAAGGAAGATGGGGTTGCAATTTACCTCACAGTACTGACCACCTAGAGAGAGGAAGAGAGAGAGAAGAAGAAGAAATAGCAGCAGCAGAGGAACAGAGGGAGAAAGGGAAGATGGGGTCACGGGAATGACAAATTTGTCTGTGCTAAAATGACGTTTATCGCACATGCCAACTTAATATTCAAAGTTGAGCGGCCATTTACAATGATTTTGTCAATTTAAAAAAAGGGGAAAGTAGGGAATGACCCCTCTACTTTACACGTTGTGCGATTTGCCCCCCTCCACTTCAAAGTTAAGCACTAAACCCCCCCACAGTTTAAGAAAATGGGCACAGTTAATTGACTGTAACAGATCTTTGTAAAATGTCATTTTTATCCTTCCCTCGGGAAGCATGCCCAAACCCGTGCAATCTCTCTCTGCCTTCTCCCATTTCATCTTCTCTCTCAGAATTGGAGATAACCTTTCATCTCCCTCTCTGGCGTCTGTTGATCCCCATATGCGTCGCCGATCTCAGGGGCGGAGCTACACTGGAACGAGGGGGGCTAATGTACCCCCTCAATTTTTGAAAGAATTTTTTTTTTCATTTCACCTGGTCTGTCTCTTTCTCTCTGCGATTTGCCCAGTTGCCCAGCGCCAAATACTCTCACCCACTCCCAGACAGGTAGATCACAGCACTCACCGGCGACGGGCGACAGTGACACACCCACATGGCAGGGGCTCCTAGAGTCGACTCCCTTTGGCAGAGCTCAGCTCAGATCTAAGACAACAAGGGGAAGACTCCACCGGGGGCGACGACTACCGAGGCGGCCTTCGAATTCAGATCTGGAATAACGGTCAATTGAAGAAAAAGCAGTGACCGGCAACTGGAGACGGCGAGGCGAGAACTCCACCGGCCAATGACCTTTCGCCAGTGATGATGCGTTGACGAATGGTGACCTTAGAAGAAGCAGTGACCGGCGGATTGATCAGCGAGAGTCGACTGTAAGGCGAGGACTCCACCGGCGACGACGCTTCGACGATTGGTGCGGCAATAGTGCAACTTCCCCTATCTGCCGAAGCCCGAAAGGTCATCTTTCTGGTTTCTTTCCTTTCCCATGTGCTGATTGAATGGTGTTGGGGTGTGATGAAGGTACGATGGGGGTCGTGGTGGCAGTGGATCGCGGTGGGGTAGCACCACAAGTGGTGTTCGGGGGAAACGACGGTGGGCCGAGCTTGCGGTGTGCAGCGGAGGAGAAGAAGTCAGACAATGAGTTCGCGGAGGTGGAGATGGTGGTTTTGCGGTAGTAACGGCATTTGAGATTGTTAGTGACCTGTGCAGTCGAGGGGAGTTGGACAGGTCGAGTTCCCGAAGGTGAAGATGGTGGTTTCGCAGTAGCAACGACGTTTGACAGGTGCCGGCGCCGTTTTGGTGTTCAGACGAGGAAGAGATAAAGGATGGACAAAATTGTCATTTTTTTAAAAAAAACTTTAGTCAGCGCATGTGTTGACCACGCGCTATTTATTTTAACAGTTTCCGTCTAAAGTGTTCATTTTCTTAAACTGTAGGGGGGTTTAGTGCTTAACTTTGAAGTGGAGGGGGGCAAATCGCACAACGTGTAAAGTAGAGGGGGTCATTCCCTACTTTCCCCTTAAAAAAAATATTATTGTCAAAGTCGTAAATAAGGAGAGTAAAATATAAATACGTGTAAATTTCAGATGACAGTTTTGTCATTAATCTTATTTTGTATGATATTTGTACGTCATGCTCACAATCGGAGATGCACGTGTTAAGAAGGAAACAAGGGTTTTTCTTAAAAAGCTCGTAAGTTTGGCAGCCACACCTTTTCACCATCCGTTGGTTTTTGGGCCCTTCCGCATGCGTAGATTTGTATCCGGTATCCGTACACCAATACTTACTTTAAAAATTGAAGCTTTTGAATACCATTCGGCATAAGGGCATCATTAGGTAATTAGTAGCTTTTTGGATAATGTTTTACACTCCTTCCGTCTCAATTTAACTGCTTTATTTTTAATTGGCATGCATATTTAAATATAAGTGTGTCCCACTATACTTATAAAGGAAGAGGAGGGAAAGGAGTAAAGAGAGAGAGAGAGAGAATGAATTGGTTAATGATTAAATATATAAAAAAAAATATAAAAAGATAAACATGTACAAATACGTATGAAAAGGAAAGCACATAAATTAAAGTTGGACTTGAATATTAAGCAGTGTTAGTAGCTGTTAAAAAAAAAAGAAAGAAAGAAAGAAAAAACCAATCGAGGCCCATTTAGCTAACCGTTGTTGCCTTGGTTTCTCGACGAGATCTCACCCGAGTACAGCTTCCGTTAGCCGAGTTGACCCATCGGACTCACCTCACCGTAACCAATCATTCTGCTGCGGCGAACGGCCATGGCGGATCAGGCGAACACGCCACTTGGCCGAATGCTGTTGGACGAGATCACGCCGGCGGTGATGGTTCTCCGAACACCTCTTGTCGAAGATATTTGCGCAAAAAACGGCGTAAACCTTGTCGAACTGCTCAGCCCTTTCTGTGTCTTCAATAACATCGATGGTAATTCCTCTCTCTCTCTCTCTCTATATATATATATATCTATACACATACATATATATATGTACGTATACATACATAGATACAGTTGAATACTCGCTGTCTCATAAGTTTTATCCTGTTTGGATTCTTAAGAATTTTTACAATAGAATTCGAACATCTAACCGTCAATTGGACTCGTATGGTCATTGAAAATTTAAGAGGTATTGTTTGACAAGTCAAGCTAGCTCAAAAACAATGAGTAATGAATGTTCAAATCTTATTCCAAGAATTCGGAAAAAGTTAAATGGGTTTGTGCTTGTAGTTATATACGTCATATGTATCTGCATTACTGACTTTTTTGCATTTGTGAATTTTTTATTTGTTTCACAGTACCTGTACGGACAGCGAATGATCAGCCCTACAGGCTGCACAAGTTCAAGTTGCGGCTGTTCTATGCGTCTAATATACGGCAACCAAATGTAGAGGTACTTGAAGTTTGGATGCTAGAATTTTGTCATAGGTAGAGCGGATGCACTTTTGTTGAGTGTTAAATGATCTGCAATGTACTTAAAGTTTGGTGCTAGTTGTTGTCATTGAAACAAACACAATTTCTATGCCAGGAGTTTCAATTGGAAACGTTTTGAAAGTCCTCTCATTATGTTATGTTGTTATGAGAGAAGAACATGACATTCAAATATGTGCTTATGTGTAAAGGGAAGTGAGAAGCCTTAACAAAATATCATTTAGAAGGGGTTGTGTTCAGTTTCTGTTTAAGATGTCATGAGATAAGGTTCGTCGCTGGCTTCTTCTTTTTTAGCCTATCGAAGTTTACTCATGGTCTACCTCCTGTAAGTGTTAAGATGAAACTAGTTATTCCACTAACGAAACCATGTACTTTCTTTTGATTTTATTCTTTTTTTTTAAAATAAGCTATGATAGGCTTAAGAAATCCAGTATCAATTCTTATATGTGCTAAGCATGATACATGTGTTGGGTCGGTTCTCTAATAGCTTAAGCTTTGAGAGCAAATGGTAACTTATCGTGTATCAGTGCTTTACTTTGGCAAGGTCTTGGGTTCAAATTTTCCCACTTGCATTTGGTCCCCTTCAATAGTGGTGCAATTTGTAGTCTGGTAGTGGTGCACCTTGATATGGTCTCATTGTTTTGTCTATCCATGTGCAATTAGGCTCTTGCACTTGACGGGAAGTGTTAAGCATGATACATTGTTGGGCCTATTCTTTAATAGCTTAAGCTTTTATAAATGGTAACTCAACAGTATGCAAATGCACTTGCTGATGTATTATCTATTTATTTCACATCATCATTTTTCTTTTT
This sequence comes from Escallonia herrerae, assembly GCA_033070095.1. Lineage (NCBI taxonomy): Eukaryota > Viridiplantae > Streptophyta > Magnoliopsida > Escalloniales > Escalloniaceae > Escallonia > Escallonia herrerae. The sequence continues at coordinate 126,911 of JAVXUP010002273.1, forward strand.
GGTGGCCTGCAAGTTTTGTTTTATCCCCGAGTCTCCTGTTGTTATTATTGAGGGATGTTTACTGTTCATTAGGTGGCGAAGGAGCGGTTAAAACAAGTTATTACTTTTGCGGGGGAGAATGATGTTTCCGACTTGTACTCAGATCCATCACCTATTGAAAGTGTACTTACCAGTAAGTTACATGCTTTATAATAAATTCAAGAGAGATAGTAGGACACTGTTGATAACTCTTCCAGATGGAAATGCCATTGGGTTCTAGTACCTCCATGTTCCATTTTCCTTTCTACAGCATGCCGCTTCCGTCCTATTATTGTAGATGAGTTTATACTGAACATTTGAAGTCTTCTCGGACTGATGATTGACTTCCCTATGCAGCCTCTCAATCTGAGTGTCTACCATCATGGTTTTGGTACTTCAACAAAGAGCTTGTACGCACTGTCTCTTTTTCTGAACATGAAGCTTTTGACCATCCTGTGGCATGTAAGCCTTTTGATATTTGATGATTTTGCTTACAAGTTGCTCTTAGTGGATGATAATTTAAACATCTTCTACGATGTTAGAGTTTGACTGCATTCATGTTGTAATTGATGTGCAGCTCTTGTGGTTGTTTCTTCAAAGGATGAAGAGCCAATTAACAAATTTGTTGACCTTTTTAACACCAACCAGCTGCCCTCGCTTCTTAACGACGGCGCTATGGACCCAAAGATTCTCAAGCATTTTTTGTTAGTGCATGATAACCTTGATGGAACTCCAGAGAAGTATGTTGCGGGTTCACTTTTCACTATGATATTAGAATGCACAAAACACATTGTGGGACTAAATTACGAGTATGCACGCACGCTCACATTTGGTCGATAATCACGATATGTGAGATGTTACAGTCTATGGATGTTTGTGCTGCTTTAATTGTATTCTGGACAAGATATTACTTACATATCAGATAGGAGTTATGTAATTTGGTAAAAACCTAGTGGATAAGCGAACATTTCTGTCCAGCCCCCAGTTTAGGATTGAGATGACTAGAATAGCTCTGAATAAGATGAAATGGATTTGAGGTCTATTAACCTCATTCTTGATAAATGAAGAATATTATTCGGCCAGAACAAGATGCATCAACTTGACATCTTTCTTAAGCTGCTTACGTTGGAGCAGGAGGGGAGGATGATGGACGTTTGGTTCTTATGTTCTTATAAAAATTAAAGCTTCTTGTAGGTGTAGTGATTATCCCTTCATTGATGCGTTTGTTGGGTATGAGAAGAATTACGTGATAATGCAAAATTAAGAGAAATTGTCTTAAGTATATTCATCTAACAGTCACATGGGTGACCAATGCTTACTATATTATGATAGATTGAAAGTGGATAAAACATTTTTTTTTTCAGTTTTACCAGTTATGCTTTACTCTTTGAGACATTATAATGAAGATTGTACTAAAAGTAACGATGGTCAATTGGAACTTTAGATGGCCTAGTTGACACATCGAGTTATCAAATCGACTTTAATAACACATAAAATTACCGAACAGCGGAGAGAAAACAGATCTAAAGCGACCGGGGCGAAGGGTCAGAATGATGAGGGGGAGGGGGAGTGGCACCCCCAAAGCATGACAGCTATGGTTTTCTAGAGAGGTAAAGTAGATAGAAATCAAGGGTTTAAATTATACTTGTAGGTATCAAAGTGAGATTTTTGGTAACTTTAAGGCACAAGATTGTATTAATCACCATGCAAGCTAGAAGACCAGGCCAGCTATATTCTTATCGTAGGAGTATTACGAAATTCAGCCATCCTATCAACGAGGGTCACATAGTAACCAAATATGCCTCCTGTGGCCTACAAATACGGGGTGCATTAGTACTAGTGTCAACCTTTTCAATTTGATTTTTTGTTCGCGCGCCTAAGCTTGAGAGGGTGAAAGACTGATTCTCACTTTTGATTGTGGAAAACAGCAAAATCTATAAGCAAACTAGCAAAAAGCGAAGATCAATTAAATAAAAAATTCCATGGTTAACAGTGGTCATTCAGAGACTTATCAGGATTAACCGTACAATTTTACTCATTAGGTGCTCCCCCGTCTAAGCTCTAGGAAATTCTGTGCTAACCTGCTTCAATACATTGTCCCCTAAAGGTAGTCCTTTAAAATTATTTTTGTCTTATCAATGAACACATTCTTTTTGAGTCTAACAGGACAGTAATGAAATCATGTTCATCCCTGTTTTCCAGGGCGTTAAAAGTTTTAGCGGATATGAGGGGTACATTTGGTTTAAATGCTTGTCGTTTGCTGTGTCTAAACTCCTCTCAAGACGGGTTAGCTGATCATCAAGAAAACTTGTGGGCTCATTATGTAAGCTAAATGTTAACACTGATATTTCTTCGTTTTAATCCTTTTGTATATATGAAGTGTGGTTTTGCATCTGGCTAAGAATGGTGAAACATATATATTCTGTCTAACGTGACAGCAGAAATCTGATGCTTCACCTGGTCAGCGTCTTGGTTGCTTCCTTAGCATGGAGGATTTGGACGAGGTTCTTTATTTTAAACTCCCCAACTTCATATCTTGCGAAAATGTAGGGGAATTTATGCTCATATTTACTTAGTTTTGAAGTTAATGTATGAAAATCTTATAACAGTTAACAGATATCATGCAAGATCTATCATCCAAACAGATAATTCCCCACATGGAGCAAAAGAGTCGTGTTCTCAATCAGCAGGTATTGCATTTCTAGTTCTGATTTCAGATATGAATATCAGTTCCACCAAGTTCATCAATCTAAACTGCTTTATCTCCGGGTCTTGTCAAGTAATTCTTGTATTGTGCTTTAGGTTTCTGCAACAAGGAAAGGCTTCAGAAACCAAATAAAAAACTTATGGTGGAGAAAAGGGAAAGATGATTCACCAGAGAACAATAATGGTCCTATGTATGTTTTTAGCTCTGTTTTATATAACTGTGATGCTTCGTTTTTGTTTCCTCCATATTCTAATTACTTTCTTATTTTCTTACACGGCGACCTTTCAAGGTACACTTTTAGCTCCATTGAGTCTCAGATAAGAGTTTTGGGCGACTATGCTTTCATGTTACGGGACTATGAACTTGCCTTGTCAAACTATCGGTTGCTTTCCACAGATTACAAGCTTGATAAAGCATGGAAACGTTATGCTGGCGTGCAGGTAGTTTCGTACCTTTGTTTTCGTGCTTTATTTGGGTATAGTCATTTGCTCATATAGAATCATTCAGTGGAGGACTCAAAAGTTGTCGCCAATTATTTGAGAATATTTTTGACTCTGAAATTGATCGGGTAGAATGCACCCGTCCAGTACCCTATGCTGGTAAAATGGTTTTCTAATTGCCACCGCACAAAAATCTGACCTGATTATGGCTCCATCCAGGTCCCTTTAAAAGGCAAGGGATTATTACAGCAATGTTTGGGTCTAATTACTGGCAAGGATATTACGGAAATAACACTCATATCCGTTGACCTGACGGAATCATATACATATATGGTGGTTTAGATAAAATGACTTATATGCCCTTAACATCTGCAATGAATTGACCATTTTACCATCGCATACAAGTCAGATTTTGTCAATATTTATTTTCTCTCTCTTCATTTTTCGGCGCCAGAGATTCAGCACTATGCCCCCACCTATACAACAGCCAAAGCCCACTATTCACATGAGTATCATCTCTCTTTTTTTTCTCTACTTTTTTTGAAAGTTCAAATCTTGAGAATACTGTCCATGTCTGCTGCAATTTGCGTAACATGCAAGTTTGCAATTTCAAAGATATTTGCAGGCAACAGTTCGATCGATGTGGTGATGGGTGGGAAATGGTGATAGCTTTCTTGCCTAGTGATTATCGTTGCCATTGTAAAGATGACTTTTGGCAGATCTGAAGGTGAAAGTCTGTGTGTGTGGTGCTCGTTCTTTTGGTTGATGAGCATATATTGGGGTGAAGGTCGGTGGACTGGTTGCAGATTTAAGATGGTGGATAAGGCTTTTGGCAATGGCTGGGTCTGGTTATGGTACCCATTGGTGGGGTTGGTGGAGGCAACTTATATTAGATTAATAGGTAATGCATTTGGGTCTTTCATAGTTGATGGTTTGATTTCCTGTTCATTGCCTTGGAAATTTGATTTTTGAATGCTTTGGTTTGTGGTTTATGGCTATTGTTGCTATGGTGGAATTAATGTAGTGTAGGAAATAGGGCGTTCATCAATGCTGGAAAAGATCTAATGGGTTTATGCTTTTTTGACGATTTAGAGTATTGGGTTTTGTTTGGTTTTTGTTTTATGGTAGGTTCGTATCGTTTGGAGGCATTGAAGAAGACTGAAACAAAGATGGAGTCAGGGAGAAAGTGACATGATGATAGAACAAATACAGTAAAGGATGTTGAGTTGGGGAGGAAAAGGGCTGTATTGGCATTTTGGAAATGTTATCTGATGACATCAGCAAAAAATTAGGACGGGTCCATAACAGATGGACACGGCTGTTCACGTTCCAAAGTCGATTTCCTTCACCACTTATATCCAAACCTCAAGGATATTACTGTAGTTAATCAGAAGGTAAACTGGTTGCTTGAAGTTACCAGCTTTGCCCTCTGCTCCATCAGTTAATATATAAGGAGGATACACAGAACATACGTTGGATATAAATAGTTCAGAAGTCAATTACTTGATGCGGTTCAGTTTGTTTCATTTTAATGCATTTTACCCCGCTGAGCCTGAGAGACTAACTTAAGAAATCAATATATGGAACTCCAGACACCAAAGTAAACATAAGCATGCACGTATAAACTTGCCCTTGCTTTTTTTAGATATATATGCCCGTGTTTGTGTGCATGATGTATGTGCATCTCATGCATGCCGGGGTTCATAGTCCGAGGATAACATTAACAGCTTTGGAGCTCACTGACATTTATAAATTGAGTTGGCTGTCATGCTAGTTTCCACCTAATATTCCTGGATGGTCTTTAGCTTTTCTTTTTATCGTCCATCCAGGCTAGTGTTGTAAAACTATATCACTGACTTAGAGTGAAATTTGTAGTCTGTTTATTGTGCACTTGGTGGTTGTGCACCTTTTTTGTCTCTCCATGTGCTATTTGGGGCTTGCATGTGAGATGGAGTGTTTGTGATATACATTGTTGGGCATTTTCTCTAACAGTTAAAGCTTTTAGAGCAAACGGTAACTTAACAGCTTGGTTATGTCTCAGACGTTATTTTTATTTGTCCAAGGGAAAAGTCACCCAAAACATATGCAATTTTGTAAAACCCATATTGCAGTATCCAGTTTCGGTGTTGCAGCAATATGGGTTTTAACCGAAACAAATGTCATGCCTCCGCTGCTTTGTGCTTCGCTCTCTGCCATATCCTAGCTACTGTATACTTTTGGATCAAGACAATCAAGCAACTAATGCCTACTTGCTAGTATTCACTTATCCTTTTTTCTCTTCTTGCAGGAAATGATGGGATTGACGTACTTCATGCTGGACCAGTCTAGAAAGGATGCCGAGTATTCCATGGAAAATGCGTTTACAACATATTTAGTATGTATAATTCTTTTGTTTCTGAAATCGTCGTAGATCCTACTTTAGATTGTGGTGTCCTGTTGCTATATTGGTTCATTATATACCAAAATTAATAACATGTAGCTCATGTTAAGTGTTCCACTCGACGTGTGGGATTGAAGAGCAAGGACATTGGTATGATATACTGATCTAGAGAGCCTCTAGGGCAGTTGTTCAGATTATCTCTAAATTTGACACTTCTTTTTCCATTGACGAAATAACTAATAATAGAGTGATGGTCTGACATAGAAGCTTGGTGTTATTCTGTGGCAAGCGTCTATCAAGGGTTGAAAACTTCGCAGCTTCCGTCAAGTATATTCTTATAAAAGTTCTATCTAGAAAACGAAATAAAGATATTCAACCATATATTTAGTGGCAATATCAATGTCAACTAGCAATAGTGCACATTGTAACTGCTCGTGTTAAAATTATCTCTACATATGCAGCAGCCATATTTTTTGATATTTAATACTGTAAACTGTTGGTGTGTCAATGCATTAGAAGGTCATTTTGTCACATGACATGAGTTGTAACAAAAGCAATGAAGCCCACTCTTTAATTAGGTTGGGAGGGGCAGAAGGCGGACCTCGCGCGGGGGATGGTGGGGGCTGTTGGTGTTGGACCCTGCCTTGGCCGCTTAATCTCCATTTAGGGATTGTCCTTTCTTGTTCGGGCTAGTAAATCATGTTTCTTTTCTACTCCCCTGTGCTTTATTTACTCAATCGTAGAACATTGTGTTTCATGATGATTTCTAAACACTACTGGAGTAAATGGTAATTGACAAATGATAGGCCGTAAACCTAGAAATGTACATCACTAGGTGACTTATTTTATCAAGTTGCAAAGAAGATATCAATTGGTTATTTTCTATTCATCGCCGATGGGAATGGAGTAGTATGATTATCAACTTGTAAAGGTGCATCAACTTTTTTTCCTACTTGAAAATTTGTCCTGGAAAGTTTTTCCCTTAGTGCATCTCTGGCTTTTGTCAATAGGTATTTGCATTTACATCCTGCTTTATAAGATTTAATTTCTGTCAGAGAATGGGTTCGTCTGGCCAAAGAAATGCTACACGGTGTGGTCTTTGGTGGGTTGAAATGTTGAAGTCAAGGGATCAGTATAAAGAGGCTGCAAGTGTTTACTGCCGCATCTCTGGTGAGGTAAAGCTTCCGTTTATTTTAATAGACTGAGCAACAATGGTATATTCTGCTCCTCTAAGGAGCGTCTTTTTGCAGGATCCTCTACATTCAGCTGTGATGCTCGAGCAAGCATCTTATTGCTACCTGTTAGCGGCACCACCCATGTTACGCAAATATGGATTTCATCTTATCCTTTCTGGTGATCTGTACAAGAAATGTGATCAGGTACCTTTATATCACCAAATAGTGCAATATGTAAATATGCCTGTGTTATTCTAATAAGTTTTCCTTGTTCATCATTAGACAAAACATGCAATTCGAACGTATAGAGCGGCTCTTTCTGTATTTAAGCGGACTACGTGGAACCGTATCAGAGATCATCTTCATTTCCATATTGGGAAGTAAGTTAAAAGAGGATGTGCTAAAAGTTTGCATGCTGAGCTGTAAATTCCTTTGGCATTATATAATCAAATGTCTTGACATCCCGATATTTGACACAGGTGGTATGCTTTTCTTGGAATGTCTGACGTGGCGATTAAACATATGTTGGAAGTATTAGACTGTAGTTATCAATCGAAAGCAACACAGGAGTTATTTTTAAGAGATTTTATTCATATTGTACAGGTTCGTAATTTTTAGATTTGTGTCCCTCCCCCCAAGTGAAGCAGTTAACATGTTTTTTGTGTGGAGGTTCTCCTGTTTTTTGATTTATTTAGTGGAAATATTTAACACATGCAATTTGCATTTGGAAATGCCAGGGTTCTTACAATGCATGCAAGGTTGTATGTAAATTTTGGGGGGAGGGACCTATACTAATTATAGATACACCATTCCCAAGGAGGACCAACTATCAACACGAGTCCATCATATTAGAGATCACCCTTCACTTTCTGCAGTCAATTCCTTTATGTTATGCTAACACCCACAAGGGTCGTCGCTAAGCTCCACAAAGAATTTATGTACCAGCCCAACGTGTGTCACTCCATTGTTCCGCTTAAGAGCCTGCGCTAGAGGGCTACTATAGCGAATATCCAATAAGTAGTGTATGAACCTCATTTCTCGGGGAAATTTAGTTTTCTACTTGAATTCCTGTCATACATTCTTGCTTTCTCTTTCATGGCGTTGAAATGATTGATTTATATGTTGACCATATTCCTTTTTGATTGACACAGAAAACAGGCAAAACATTTGAGGTTTTTAGGCTTCGGTTGCCTATCATCAACATCTCTTCACTCAAGATAGTTTTTGAAGATCATCGAACATTTGCATCCCCTGCAGCTGTAAGTTAAACTGTCTATAGTGATTAGGTGACTGTTATGTTTTCCGTGTATGCTTATATGGATGTTATTCCCCCCATGAGGCGGCTCAAATTTTCCCAAACAAGTTAGAAGTATTTGCCATCAACCGTTAATTGAATTTGGGAGCAAGTTGGGTCCCTATTGTTGTTCCAAAATATGCTAGTCATTCATAAGAAGATGCTGGAATCAAATGTCTAGAGTCCTTAATATTCAGCAGCTCTAAGTCTTAAAGTGCTGTTGACCGATATGTGTAATCTACCAAACACTTCCTTGTATTTAAAGGAGATTCTTGTTATGCTTCATGTTTGTCCACACGGGGTCTCTGTTCTAATAAGTTTGGGAACATATGATTTTGAAGATTCTTTTGCTTTTGTTGTAATTGTAATTTTTCTCCTGTCCTCTCTTTTATCTTGTGGTAGAGAAGCATTAGCATTGGGCAGATGGTAACAGGAATAGTTATCCTACATGAGCTCCCTGAAGCTTTATCTGAGTCTATTTTGAGTCATCATTATTCTTTTTTGCTGGTTTTGATGCTGGAAAGGTTCACAAAGAAAGTAAGACAGGTGAACAGTCAATGAGAGGAAGAAGGATCTCTTTTGATTTCTTGCTCCTTATAACTTAGGTGAATTTTTTGGTTGTGAGCTGTTAAGACTCTCTGATCACTTATTTTTCCTCCTATTTCTCCATTTTTTGGTGTCTGTTTCATTTTGGGTCATTTTGCCGTGGAAGGTTGAGGTGATATGATTCAAAGTGATGGTGGCGGTGATGCACGAGAGCTGTGTCGGGCGTGGGCTGGGTTGAGGCTGTGATGGCAACAGTTAGTGGTTGTAGCTCTTTTTTTTTTGGGTATTTAGTGTTTGGGTGAGGGAGAGGGGGGTGGGGGGTTTGGTGGGGGTTGTGAAGAAGAAAGGGACTAGAAATGAAGTACATCGGGTAGAGGAGTAGTCTTCATTGTATTAGTACTTAGACAAAGCATATTGCAACTGCAGTAACTTGGATAGAAATCATCCATTTATACCTGGCAATTAACCTGGGGCGTTCAAGTGCAAACTTGTGAATGAAGAGTTGATGTGCAAATGTGCAGTCCTCAGGTTAAAATTGCATTTGTCCTTGGATTTATTTTTTGGTGAGAAAGTATTTCTTTGTGTGTTTGTGAATCAAAAATTCTTTTCTACTTTACATCTCAGGTAGTCTTTACTGTTTTAACAGATATGTAACGGGGAGACTCCCAAGCTAACATTACAAAACCCTTGTGAGGCTTTCTTTTTAAATGCATCCGTACTTAAATTAAAAGGAAAATACCTTTTCGGTGGTGTCTGATAGTTGTTATTCATATAGGGATGGGGGGACTGGTTTAAGTGGTTAATGGGACTTGGGAGATGGTAGTGTATTCTTACTGCTATACTTTTATTCTCCTAGGAGTGTATTCTTACTGCTTTACTGAAGATTCAGGTTGATGTTAGAGAGAGCTTGTGGCGGTCATTGGAGGAGGATATGATTCCTTCATTGTCTACCACCAGGAATAATTGGCTGGATTCACAACCAAAACTTATGCAAAAGAAGTACAAAGAATCAAATGTTTGTGTGGCAGGAGGTATGAAGGTGATTGTGTTTGATATTTGCAATTTTGTATCTGCAAATATAATTGCATGTTTCAACATCCACTTGGTCATTTATATGTTCTTTTCTAGATTCTTTTTGGGGGTTGCAGGTGAGGCGCTTGCGCTTAAAAGTGTTTAGTCTTTGTAAAAATGTACACATGCATGCTGCCATAGAACTGACTATATGGAAATGTTTATCTCATGTTGTTAGTAGAAGCCTAGAAGGCAATTCAAATAGATTTACTGGATGGAAATAAAGCAAACAATTGTCCATTGATTTGTGTCCTTATCCCGCTTCCTCGTGGCACCTCTCTTCTTTCAGATTTCGTATACCGAATTGCTGAATCTTCACTTTTTGTGTCTCTTGGGCTTTGATCTAGCAATTTTTCCATTGCATCCTTTTAGTTGACTGAAAGTTGCATTCTATATGCTCAGGTCTAGTCTTGCTTTTCATCGAATAATAAATCGTAGACCTAAAGAACCCCACCAGCCCCATTTTGGTTTGTTATCTCATGTTTATTGCAACTGCCTTCAAACACCTTAAGTCAAAATTAGACTTTTCTTACCCAGAACCATTGCAACTCTTGTGTATCTGTACCAATTTCCGTGATTTGATAAGCGTTTTGACTTGAGGCTTGTAATAGGTAATCCATTTGTCTGTAGCACTCTCAGTATTTTTTCCATCTAACTAGTCATGTTTTGTAATTTTATGTAATTTACATTACTGTGGAATCTTGAAACAGAAGCTCTCTTTCCCCTTTTTACATACGTGTTGATAGTTTGTGCTTAATCCTCTTGCAGAAGCAATCAAAGTAGATATTGGATTCAAAAATCCACTTCAAGTCTCCGTTAGTATTTCTAATGTTTCCCTCATATGTCAGCATTCTGCAACTGCTGATGAAATGGAGCCTGGTAATTTTTTTTTTTCCTTTCTTCTCTTTTTAATTTTAAGTCACTTCTTCATGCATATGTAAGCAGAATAAGGTAATTGTTTTTTGAATCATGCAGATGCAAACAGCTCATCTTCTGAAAATCAAAACGATGAGGTCCTCAGGAAGTTAGTCTCCAGCAGGTAAGTATGTCCATTGCATTTTTATTTAGTATAGGCACGTCTTCTCTTTGCATTACGAGCATTTGCAATGAGGGTTCAATTGGTGATTGCAGGGAGCTTAATTCAGACACATCTTCATTTACCTTGTCTGAGGTCGACATCTCATTGGGAGGGGGCGAAACAATTGTGGTTAGTTATCCAATCAAACAGTTGACTAGATCATGAGTATATATAACCTGTCTAGTTGTTTGCTAGTCATTACAGTTCGCCTCTTGAATGACCTTTTGTGTATTATCCAGCATGAAATATTCTTAGGTACATCTATGACTAAAGTCCGTTATGGACTACATTTTATCCAACTTCATCTCTACGCTAAAACGTAGTCTTTAGTAAAATTATGTACCAAGAAAGGAACATCTTTTGCATATGACATTTGATGTATACAAAATAATATGTGATGGTAACATTTTTTTTTATTAAGGGAAATTTAATTTTACAAAATCTTGCCTATCCTTTCCATTTTCCTCTAAGTGGTATATGTTCTTCTGCTAGTGCACCTTTTAAGCAGCAAAGGAGATGTTGATAAGCGTCACTGGTTGTGTGTTTAGCCTGTGTTCAATGTAATCGAGTGCCTCTTATGTTACATTGACAAAGCCTTCTCGACTGTAATCTTGAAATTTATGCTAGTGGAGGTAAGAAATTTTGTATCTGACTCCAACTAGTTAAAGGCTATAATGTTGCATAGACTCATTAAAATGAATAAAAAACTGATTTGGCAAAGAGTATGAGATATGCGTCCAACGATCTTTCTTTGGATATGGCGGTAATATGCATTATAAAGTTGTGAAGGACTCTCTATCTTATATTGGAGCTGCAACTTGGGCGGGCTGGATGGGCCCAAGGGCAGGGCCATGCCCAACCCACTCTTAGAAACTCGTGCCAATGCCCAGCCCAGCCCATTTACGTGCCAAATAATATTTGTCCACGCCAAGCCCATGAAAATTTTGGTGGGCACGGGTTGGACACAAGCTGCCCATGGGTTGTCCATGGTCAGTTTTGGTTTACTCAATTTTTAAGCATTACAATTATCCACTAATTAGTATAATAAGAAAAAGTATAGTGACATCTCTAAATGGGTAAGCATGAAAATAATTTATTTAGGACCCAAAAAGAAAAAAAAGAAGAGGTAAACAAAGACACGAGTCTCAAAGCAATCTTAAGAAGTCTACTCCTACAATACGAAATAAAGTTAAAAAAGAGGTCTTCAAAGGTTTACAAACCCTTATGCTTAGATGATTTTAAAGACAAAAGAAAATAAAGACATATCTTGTACACATAATATCTATAGACATAATGACGGGCTGGATTTCCCACGGGCTGGGCGGGCCTTTAAAGACGTTTGCCCATGCCCAGCCCATATTGTTGACGGGCCGAAAATTTTATACCCGCGTCCACCACGGTCTTTGTAAAAGTAAGCCCACGGCCATATTTTTCGGGTTGCCCAGGGTTGCCCAGCCCAACTTTCACCTCTATAAGTTCTTTATCTCATCTTTGTCGTAAAGTGAGATTAATTCCCTGTAGGAACAACCTACCTCACATGAATCTGCATTTTACCGAGGAATAGATGGTTAATATATGATGATTTTGCCTAGTCTGTGTGTCTAGACCTGGATTAGAAGAATTTGATGCTTAGCCACGTACCGAACACTTGTACCAAGTCCATGTAATACAGGTTTAAGGTTAAAGCTAGCAGTTGGCAGGGTTCTTTTTGTAAGATTAGTATTTTCCTCTTCCGTGGTGCAGCATTATTTTAACTGACTGAATATCGTTACTCAATCTACACGTGGCTTTTCTCCAAATATGTATTATTGGTTCGATGTATTTGTCTTCAACCCTTTTATCTGATTCTTCAGGCACAGCTTACGGTTACTCCCAGAGTAGAAGGTGTCCTAAACATAGTTGGTGTGATGTGGAAACTGTCTGGGTCCTTAGTTGGTTTTCATAGTCTTGAGCCCAACATAACAAGAAAGAAAGTTGCAAAAGGAAGCAGGAAATTGAAGCACTCAAAGAGTAGTAACCTTAAGTTTCTAGTGATCAAGGTGCTTGCCTCTTCTTTTTTTTTTCGTTCCCCTATTATCTTCCTTTCTTCCTCCTTTTTAATTGTTCTCTCTTTGGTCTATTCAATTGAATTGCTAAATTTGTCTTTTTTTTTTTTTTAACTCCCATCAATGTCCAGAGCCTACCCAAGCTTGATGGTGTTATTCATCATCTACCCAAAACAATTTATGTTGGAGACATACGGCGTCTCTCTCTGGAATTGAACAACCCCTCAGAAATTGCAGTGAAGGTATAAAATTCTACTCTGAGGTCACCATGCATTTGGTTCCACCATTAGAATATTCTGTCATTTGGCATGAGTTTGTCCACACTTTAATCATTCACAACTATATTGATCTTGTCTAGTTGATTTAAGGATTCTAATGTTTTCATAGGCCTAGCAATTGCTCTGACATAATACCGGTCGAGGTGTTGTTTCCCACAGCTATCGATTAGCAAGCACGGACACCTCTTCTGTGTCGAGGTGTCTTGTGTCGACACCCAAAGAAATGTGTCAGACAACTCTCGGCAGCGTCCAGATATATTTTTTTCAGTTTACTTCTGATTATCGGACATCGTGTCGGACACTTTATGCAGAATCTTCTGATACATATGGGGCAGAACTGCAAATTGTTAAATTTAATTTGAGGGTCATGATGGAATATTAGAGGAAGTTGGGTTGTATTAGAAATTGAAAGACTAGCGCAAACCCCAATGGTAGATTTTATTCCAATCACTTCTGTCTAATTGAGAAGGAGATGGGGCTCTTCAACGAAGGCAATCCAATGTAGAAGACGAGTCTCTCAATTCATGAGCTTGTGCAAGGAAGAGATTGATCATGGAAGTCCAGAGGACAATAAACGTAATGAGGAAATTGATGTTGATTGAATCTTGGTGGATGGAAGAGATGAAAGCCATTTATGGTTTCCTTTTGGCTTGTTTTTTGTGGGATCTTGCACTACCTTCTTATAATTATTAACTTGATTTCACGAGGGCTTAATGTGCTTGAAAGTTACATAAACATGCCCATACATGATACACAGATATAGCGGTGTCCCACGATGTCCAAAATTTGTTATTCTGAAAATTACGGTGTCCAATGTCCCGTCGGTGTCGGTTTACAAGGTATCCTTGCCCACCTACCGAAACCCTCGGACATCACCAGACACGGTTCGACACCTCTGGCTGGTGTCCCAGTTTTTTTATTTTTATTCTTGATTATTGGACACCATCTCGGTCACCTTCTGCAGAAGTGTGATACCTATGGGGCAGAATTGCAGATTTTTAACTTATTTCTGGGGTGCATGATGGAATTTTAGGGAAAGCTGGTTTTTTTCGTTAATAAGCAACGATTAGGCAAGCCCTAAAAATAGATCGTAGTTTCACCTTTTGTTTCAATCAAATCTGCCTAACTGAGAGGAGACGGGTTCTAAACCTAGGAACACTTTGTCTATATGAGGCTTTGTAACCGGGATTTGCCCTCTTGGCATGGTTTGCACTATAATGTTTGCCCTATTCGAAATATTGAAAAGAAGTAGTGTGTAATTCTTGGCACAACCGCAAGGTTGCTCCTTTTGTACCTCGTGGTCACAAGTTTGAGGGGAACCTTGTGTACTGTACCGCCTTTTTCTTATATTCATGTACATAAGTACCTCTTTTGGTTTATCTGTTAGTCTGTTAATGAAATATACTATCTGTTGGCAGAGATTGAAGATGAAGATCAGTCACCCAAGATTTCTGAATGTAGGGAATCCGGAAGATGTCAATATTGTATTTCCTGCTTGTCTAGAAAGGAAGGACAGTTTTGCACCAAGTAATGTGAAAGTTGGCACTAAAAAAATTTTAGACACTGTGTTTCTTTTTCTGAGGTCAGATTAGAAAGGCAATACTACTCTTGGTAATTTTAGTAAATATGCCATCAAGACTTTGTCATTCTCCTGTTTTTATTTTTTTTTTTTTTTCAGGATGCAACAATACATGGGGGAACTCCCTTCGTCTGGCCTCTTTGGCTCCGGGCTGCTGCTCCTGGGCACATTTCCTTGTACATAACATTATACTATGAGATGGGAGATCTATCAGCAGTCATGAGATATCGCACTTTACGCATGCATTACGTTTTGGAGGTACACTCTTTGATACCAAAGATGACTATATCCTTAGTAGATATCACTTTAATTGAACAACATCAAACACATATTAGTACAAAGTGGAACAGTATATGCTAGATTTGGCATCCCTATCAAAATGTCACGGGTGCCAGTAATTCGATATACATTAAAGTCACGATATACTTTCACAAACTGCTAAAACTTCATTAAAAAATTGAATTTTCACCAAATAGAAACTTAAAATTAAGGCACTTGCTTTGCAATTTAAGATGATAGTTAGAGTGAGCTATGAAGCCTAGAAACGGACCCAAACGCCCCTACTTGGCCGGATATGTTCAATGAAATAAATACTTGGACATAACAACTCTTTTGGAATTTATAGTATCGAAACAACATATCCATCTAGGAGTCTTACTTTGAAAAGCTTTACTCCAATGTAAGTTATTTAGTATCACAAAGCACTATTCATTTGAGCAATGTTCAAGATTCTTCACCACTGGTCCTAGCCTAAATTGTTAAAGAAGAATTTTGATTTGTGATGCCCATTGTATGATACATGCGGGGATAATAACATCCGCCTGGGAAACAGGCTCTTCTGACTCTCGGTGCACTTCTAACCTGTAACATGAGTACAACGATTAATCATTTGGCATACATTTTATTAGGGATTAGGGTATATTCTTGGTCAACTCCATGACTTCAAAAGCTTACATGTCAGACCGAAATCTTACAGATTGGTAACAAAATATATCCTTCCTTTATAACACCGTTTGTATTTAATACACTTTGTGCTTATGTCAGCATGCTTTATCTGATGATGACAATACAGCCCTTTTCTAGCCTTAACTCTTTAAATACTTAGAAATTTTGTTTACGTATTTTGCCCACATTCCCATCTTCCTTCTCTCTCTTACCCTACCAACACCACCCATAACAAAACCCACACCAGCAACGCCTCCACTGCCCAACCCTCTCAAAACCCTTCCATCTCCAAATCCCCTTCTTTCCACATTCCGACTCCCCAGAACCGATTTCCCAAAATACCCATCTCCGTCACTGCCGGCAGAAGAGCGTGTGTGGGTCTGAAATCAGTGTGTGTGTGAGTGTGTCTGATTGTGGGTGAATCGAATCATTGTGAGTGTGTGTGTGTGTGGGTCTGAATGGAAGTGTATCATTTCAATCAGTGGGTCTGATTCAGTGTGTGTGCATGTGTGGGTCTGATTCAAGCAGTGAGTGTGTCTGATTGTGGGTGAATCGAATCATTGTGAGTGTGTGTGTGTGTTTTTTGGGGGGGGGCGGCATGAATTCAATCAGTGTCTGTGCGTGTGGGTCTGGTTCAATGGAAGTGTATGATTTCAATCAGTGGGTCTGATTCAGTGTGTGTGATTGTGGGTAAATTGAATTATTTGAGTGTGTTTTTGTGTGAATTCAATTAGTGTGGGAGTATGTGAATTCAATCAGTGTGTGTGCGCGAGTGTAGATTGATGGTGGTGCTGTCAGTTGTGGTGGTGCCTTGGTTGTGCTCGGTGGTTGGTGGTGGTGATGGACTTGAAGGGGAGAAGACCATGATGGGGGTGTGGTTGTTCTGTGAGAAAGAAAAGAATGAAGAAAAGGAAGATGGAGGTTGGCATATGAAAGGAAATTTAGCACAAACAAAAAGTTAGATTCTTTATCAAAAACGTTAATTCCGTCTGTATTTCGCCCAAACAATTTCATGCTTGTTAAGTTTTAGAATAACATATTTCAGGCAGGAAGACAATTTTAATCATTTGCAAACATAAAAGAGTTATGTAAGCACTAACGGTAAAGACACTCAGCTTAAGCTTGCTTCACCTTAAGCTGCGAGTTATTGTCCGACCTTAGTCCTAATTGTCATATTATCTTGCTCAAAAGAGCTAGCTCGTGCTAGAGGGTCCTGCCATTTTTTTGTTATAGGAGGGTTAGATATATGCAGCTTTATCTCGGCATTTAGGCGTTTTATGAACGATACTTGGTCTCAGAAACGTACTTATTCGTACCAGTTAAATCAGGGTAAAGACCCCTAATAGCCTATTGATGCAGTTGCGGAACCATAAGTTGCAGCCAGAAGGATCCCATGATTTAAGTACACCTGTGCCTTATTTTTACTTACTTTGGTTAATTCCCAGGACCTTTCACATCACCTTACAGAATGAATGTCTTTACTTTTCATATTTTGTTTAGTTCCATTCTGCCTATATAAAGGCCCATGTTAATGTTTTGAGACGACAGAGTCATTTGTGTGTTTATTACCTAGTAAATTCTAGGTTTCTTTTCACTTAAGGACGTGTTCCTTGTTTTAATTGCTTCCACACCTTTCATATGTAATTTTGGTCAATCAAATACAGAAGTAGGTAGCCCAAGATAACTCTCGACTCTGTTGTCTTAATATAAGATGCAACTCACAGAAAAGATCAGGTGATAGGCTGGTAGCTTAGCTGAATGTGACAATAGCTGTCCTTTAACCAGTTTCTGCTTTTCTCCCATATCACTCCATGTAATTAATCTTTTTTCCTTCTTTCAGCTACTGTACTAAATGTGGATGAAAATGAATGAAAGGTGTTATATTTAGACATTGCTCTCGCTAGACTTCAACAAAATATGACACATAAAGTCTTTCGTGTTTCCTTGATTTTCGTCCAAATCTCCTGTTTCTATCGTTTGATCTTCAAGATTGCATGTGGTAATTATAGTCCACTAAAGGTCGAAGTCCATCTCAAGCAAGATCTGAGTCCATGTTCAGTCGCTTTCTATATAAGTTTAAAGATGCGAGTAGTATGCACCCCACACAGAGCTCATGAACCTGAGAGGAAAATATGTATAAAAGATGCAAACTTTTCTTTTGCTGAAACATTTAACTTCAATTGGTAATTGGTATTGTATCTACCAATATGTGCTTATACAAAAACTATCATTAGGAAGTACTTTTTTATACTGAAAAATCAAAAGTTAAGTA